>JAJEKB010011253.1:0-18407 GCA_022393335.1 Macrotrachela quadricornifera | reverse complement strand
ATATTGGTTCAATCTTATAATATTTCTGTTCCAATAATTTTTTTTTCCTGTTCTGTCATTATGTTATATTTATAGATAGTGTCCCTATTCTACACTTGTACCGAAAAAACATACTTTCTGCAACCATGTTTTGAGTATCGTTTATTCGACATATTGAATGATTTGTGATATATATAAATCACGAAAATAGAAATTAATCTAAAAAAGCAATATATAGCATGATATCGGTATTGAATAACATGTCAAATTGAACCTCTGTGCGTGCATGAGATTCAATCTACAAAAACAACTGATTGCAACAAAATACATAGTACTATTCGGGGAGATTGAATGGTTCCGTGTGCATCCATATGTATGAACAGGGCGCCTCTAGAATTTTCAATTAAAAAAAACAATTTCGAAAATAGAGCTAAACAGATGGTAGTATATTACCTCTTACGTAATGTCTTAAACACCACTTGATCAAGTTAGTAGGGATTTGCTTATACAACTTTTGTAGAGCCTGCAATGATGCATATTTGGAAAAAAAATCAAGTTTTTATCATTTTCTCAAGCTGAGATATATGCAAACGAAAAAAGTCTTCGAAATATTTTTATTGCGCTAAATACGGTATGAAGTAGTACTATGACGTATGTTTTTCATTTTAAGTATAGAAGAAACCATCAGAACGAGTCAATTAGGATTTGTTAATACAATTTTGTAAAGCTTTTCACGGCGGATCTTCTGAAAAAATCAAAATTTTATCATTTGTCTATGCAGAGATATTTACAAAATAAACTATATTTTTTCGAAAATTCGATATTTTACAAAAACTTGTTTCGCGTTTTTCTCAGAAGATGGCTTCGACGATGCATCTCCAGCGGCATTCGACCAAAGTTCGATATAAAGTCAAATATTTTTTTTGTTTAGAAGAGCGTGAAAAACTGCAGCGGCTAGCGGAGTCCTTTTTTGAATAAGACTTCGTTATTATTAAATTAAAAGGCACTTTTATATTTAGAGTGCCATTTTTTGAGAATTTTTCGAGTGGTTGAACTTCTAAGCCCTTTTCTCCGCTTGAAAGATAAGAATTTTTAAAAAAGGGCTCCGCTAGCCGCTGCAGTTTTTCACGCTCTTTCAAACAAAATATATATATATATATACTGAGACTCCACAGGGAAATCTTGGAGATGAGATGAGCTATTTTTGACCCTTGTTTGGTTCATATCTCTGTTAAACGTCAGTAAATCGAGCTGAAAATTTTACCACAGCCTCCTCACTTCGGCCCCAACATATGCTCCAAATTTCAGCCCATTTGAACGTACCTGAGATGAGATCGGTTTTTGAGGGGGGTGGGGCCTTAGAGGACTCTCAAAAAGAAGATAACTATAAATCACGTGAAAAAAATAGAAAACCAAATAAAGAGAAACAAAACGAGAATGTATATCGATGTATGCACGCAGTATAACGCTTTTTTTCATTACTATTACTGATATTGCGTCGTTTTTTAATATTATTGTTGCACATATCGTTTGTATTGCGTCATTATTCGTGAAAGATTATTCATAAATGAATTCAAGTAATATTTCTAAACTTCTTC
This sequence comes from Macrotrachela quadricornifera, assembly GCA_022393335.1. NCBI lineage: Eukaryota > Metazoa > Rotifera > Eurotatoria > Philodinida > Philodinidae > Macrotrachela > Macrotrachela quadricornifera. The sequence continues at coordinate 16,830 of JAJEKB010011253.1, read as the reverse complement.
GAACAAAACCGCACCAGTATGTAGTCAAAGATTGCATGTCAAAGAATACTATAAGCTCATGTTGGTCAACGTTTGGTCTACCAGCTGAAGTCATAAATGAACAAAATAAAGAATTTAAAATCATTGAAGGTTTTGCAACATTTGTATTTCGTTCGCGTTCAAAAGGAACCGGTACAAAGAATCTCAGTGATCATAACTGTTCAAAGAAGGACATCAATCAACTAACTCTTCACGAGATATGCCCATCATTCTTTTTGTTCATGTTAACAAGTAATCTATTTTCTTTCTATTTTCTTATAGGACGTTGAAGAAAAAATTGTAACTAGTTCACATTGTGATAAATTAATTGATTCAATTACTACTTGGTGTGCCACAAGCATTCAAGCATTCAACCATTTCAATGTGTAAAAGATCCTGGATTCATCACCGTGTCGCAAGTGTTATTAGATATTGGTTCACGATATGGACGATTGCTAGTTGGAAAAGTAAAAGCAGAAAATCTTTTACCTTACGCAAATACAATCAAACGATGTATTCAAAGTCTGGCTGAGACTACTCGAGCATAAGTGTTTGAACGTTTAATAGCACCAGATGGTCGAGGTGAACACATCTATAGTTCGTTTGTTAAAAGATAGATGTTTAACTTATCTCGAGCAGAAAATTGAATTACAAGATATACATTTTGCAGCTGCTATGCTTAGTCCCAACTATAGAACTTTACGACAAGCAACGAAAGCAAAACAAACTCAAGCTCAAAAACTTTTAAGAAGAAGAATAGAAATGATAATCAAATCCACTGCTTCTCCTGAACAATCAGCTAGTAGTAGTGATAGTGATGATAATAATCGTCATTATCTATCGAAGTACACGGACAAACCACCAATATCAAAAAAAACAAGAGGAATTAACACGCTATCTCAAGTTCGACCACCGTGAAACAAGTTCAAATGATATACTTGAATTCTGGAGCACGATGGCAGATTCTTTACCTACATTAGCTAAAGTAGCATTTCAAATCTTGACTATTCCCGCAGCGTCCGCGAACGTTGAACGCTCTTTTAGTGCCGCAGGTCAAATCATTTCTGGAAGACGATCAAACATTCCACCTGATTTAATGAATGATATTCTTTTTCTGCATTCAATAGAAAAATAAAATAAAATAAAGGAAAGGAAAATAAAATTTTATATCAGATCAAAAACTGTTCACTAAAATGATTTAGCACTTGGTTCTTTAAAAATTGAATAACTACCTATTAGTTAACACATACTTAGATGATAGCATGGTCGGATCGGGTCAGCAAACAGATAAGTCGGGTCGATCGCCAATACATAAGTTAAGAGGATTTTATTAGTGCTGTATTTCATTAAATAAAACTTATAATGAATTGAATGCGTGATTTTGAACTCATGAACTAAAAATATACATATTCATAATTATTGTACCTATTTTGTGTTGTTCTCAAGAAGCCAACTAGGATATGATTACGATGCATATATTTTATTAGAACCGAAATTTGTAAAAATACAAAAAACGTAAACAGGAAAAGTAGTTGAGAATACTATATTAGGAAAAGTAATTGAGAATACTCAGGAGAAAAATAATTGACAATATTATAGGAGAAAAAACTTAAGAAAAACAGAGAAGAAATCACACTAGTCAATAATGTTCAATGCTGATAATATTTGAAGAGAATGTTCGGTTTTTGGTATGTGTATGGTTGTACCAAATTACCTACAAAGAAAAAATAATGAATTAATTCAGCACCATAAAGTACTCGAAAAGATAATCTCAAAAAAAGAATGTGCGAATGATAGAATAAAATATCCGCGACATTCCCTCGGTGGATTATCATCGGAACGCCATATTGCCACAACATACCTGACTTATTGAAAACTAGGACGATAACGACAATAAGCAGAATTAAAACGTTCAAGACAATAACCAACATAACGAATACCATTAACAGTAGCAGTACAACAATCACTATCCCTATCACAACCATCAGGACAAGTACGACCAATACAAAAACACTCCTTCGTATAACCGGAACCATGACCACAAGTAAAAGTAACATCAGAACAAACATCTTTCCAAAGATGTCGCTTGAGAAATCCCTTGACGTTGTCTTGGTACACGCTGCGACGACCGGTGTCTTCCGAATCTTGGTCCTTTTTCCAAGCGTTGCAGCATATTGCCAAGGATGTCCAGATAAGAAGAAAATAAACCACGGTATTGATGTTGCTCATTTCGTAGCCGTTAATTTGAGAAGGAATATGGATAGGCAGTCGAGTTAGTATAGATGTATGTTTGTGATTTTGACAGCGGTGCCCTCACTCTTATATATCCACCGATCGCGAGAGAGAGAAAAATCTATGAAAAGAAAAAATATCGATTTTTGCCTTTGTAATGCATATGGAGCGTAGTGGTTGGCTAGAAAGACACTCGTAAAATCACAACTAGTCGAACAGTATAGGAAAAAACAACATTTTCCTCTCTCTCTTTAGAGACAAGGACAGATTCAATTTTGCGCGGAGGTGTGCTTGCACATGCAATCATCATCATGTGTAGTTATTATGTATAACTAGTGGAAACCCTTGCATACTGCACGGCCGCTTTCACTATGTGAAGAATCGGTTTTTTTTCTCTTTTCTTTCTTTTTTTTTTTTTCGTATTCTCTCAGTTTTATATTTCATTTTACATTTTATATACATATTCACTTCATCTATTCCCCTAGTACTCTTAAAAGTGTGTGCTGACAAATGAATACCGTATCCGTGCTTGTTTTTCTAAGAAATACCACGCATTAATGATCTACTTATTGCTTAAATGTTATTCTTTTCTCTTTCTAATATATAAGCACTTCTGAGTGTCACATAATGGGAAAATGATGTTTTGTACCACCTCGTCATTCCGAACTCCAGTAACATATACCTGTTACGAACTCCAGACAAAAAAAATCATTCAAAAATTTCGTCACGGATGTCGGAATGACAAAATTCAATCGAATAAGCAGGATGTCCGTGACGAAATATGTTCGGAAGATCATGAATAGCATTTACCATTATTCCTGAAGGACCAAATAGAAACTTTGATTAGAGATCGGAATGAGCAAGTATAGAAGTCTGTACCAACCAATACAGGAAGATTGTAACGAAATTTCAGGGTGATTGGAATGACAACGACAGGATGTTCGTGAATAAGTTAAAGTGTACGCACTATCAAAAAAATTTTAAGTAATATGCCGATCATCGGATTATTATAGTCGAAAAGAAAAATCGAAAGAAAAGTCATTATGTTCGTAACAGTCGCCTGGTATATTTATTTATGAATTGTCTGTGATTGTTAACTCATAACTGCAAGCAACATTAAATGTTGGTCGTTGCGATTTTCATGACTACATCAGACACAGCAAAAAACATTTTAAACTGAACTTTCAATCGGTCCCCCGGACTTATCTTACTTTTTCTGTTACGATCTTGTGTACAACCGTAATTTCGAACTCCCCGTCATAAATCTCTAAAAAAAGTTTTTTTACGAACTCTTGAGAAAAGTCATCAGAAAAATTTTTCATTCCGAATACCCGATCATGCTGCTTGATGTTCGTAAAGGGTGGTATGAAACGTCATCGACCCCACATAATCGGGCAAAATAAAAAAAAAACCATGTGAAGAAAATCTTTTCTGATGGCGAGAGAATTGTTAGAGACACTTTTAGAATTCTATCTCTGTTCTGAAACAAAGGTTATTGTATAATATTCAATTTCTTTAAAGCTAACAAATATAAAAAATTTCTTTGAAAACAATCATATGCTTCATTGATCCCATCTCTACCATCACTTGTGTTCCTTTAACCTGGTAACACACACAGAAACACTTAATATTATTATATAGAAGAAGATAGCCAAGCCTATTTTTATCTCTAGAGCTTGAGCTACAATCATGTATTTTTAACCCCTCGGATCAACCTGAAACCATGTTTTTTTTAATCTATAGGTCAAAGAAACTTGATGTTTTTTTGACCCGGTAACAGATGGACAAACACTGAATATTATATTATAGAATGTCACGGTTGACATGAAAATTCAATTGAGTTTGAAATCCATGAAATGTTAGAATAAAAGAAAAAGTATTTTTATTATGAATACAACTCAATAAACAATTTGAAATAATTTATTTGGGCAGGAGTTCACAAAACAAAGTTCTGTTAAACACAATAAACAAAACATTTCAATGTGCAGATTTTTTTCGTTATATTTCAGTAATAAACAAAATAATTCATAAAGATTTGGTAGTAAGAGCTAATTTATAACAGATCGAGAATAATTTTACAATTTCTCCTCTCTTTTTCAACGCCCTGCTCTGGACATATCTAAAAGTTCGGTTATGAAAGCTAGTTCGAAACAGATTGAAAGCAATTTGCACAGTCTCTGCTCATCTTCAAACCACCTGCTCGGAATAACTTATGAAGATTCGGTTATAACAATAGCTGTTCCGAAACCGACTGAGAATAAATCTACAATCTTTATCATTGAATTCTTCCTTTTTCTTTTTTTGGTCAGATGAGTGTTTTCTGTGAATGCCAGTACTAGGGAGAAACAGCTGATGCTTTGCTCATGAAGTCCAATGAAGTCTTGAAGTTTTTCGAAATTTTCCGAAGTCTCATGAATAATATGAAGTCTTTCAAAATTCCATGAAGTCTTATGAAGTTTCGTGAAGTCTCGTGAAGTCTTGCTGTTTTTCATGGTCTTATGAAATCTTTTGAAATCTCACGAAGTCATATGAAGTCTCATGAAATCCTTTGAAGTCCTGCGAGGTCTCATGAAGTTCTATAAAGTCTCGCGAAGTCTCACGAAGCCTCATGAAGTCTCATAAAGTCTGTTGAAGTCTGGTAAAGTCTGGTGAAGTCTTGAAGTCTCGTAAAGTCTGTGAAGTCCCATGAAGTCTTTTGAAGTCTCATGAAGTCTCATTAAGTCTTTTGAAGTCTTGTGGAACTCTGAAGTCACTATGACTGACGTCTCATGAAGTCTGAAGTCTTGCTGTTTCCCCCTAGTCTCGGCCAAATCGCAGTACGAAGCCATATTCTTTTAGGCTTTTTCTAGTCTACTAGATCCGTACCCTTGGGCAAAATATAAGACCAAAATCGATGAATCACTTGGAGACTTCCCTTCGTCACTTTTGTTAACATTTCAGCCCACTTACACTGCAGGTATGTGTGCATGTGCTAGGGGATTGTGGAGGATCTGTCTCAAAATGCATAGCGATTTACTAAAACATTCCTAAAAAATAAGTGCCTGTAGCTACTGGACATAACAGACCTTTCATTAATTTGAACTCTCGTATATTTTCATGAATTCATATAGTCTCATTATCTTTTTCTTTATTTAAGTTTGACCAGATTATGAAGAAAACTCCTATGAGTTTTTACTTTTGTGATGGCTGAAATCTTTACAAACATCCGAATCGATTGGTATATACTTAGAAATACAATAATCTTATTCATGAAAATAAATGAATAATATAATTCTTTCTTTTTAGTTCAACATATCGCCGTCTTTGAACAGGATCTTTGTCAATTGGTCGAAAAATTAAAAGAATTTGTCTTTCTTGATATTTATGATGGAATTAATTATGAAAAAGTCGAAACTTATCGATCAATGGTTCAAGTTCGCTTTCCTCATAGTCGAATAGATGTTGAAACATCAAGATTTCGTCTTTGGTTTTAATTTTCTGTTTGTTATATGCAACAGATGTGTGTCCAAGACAATCGTCATAGCTTACTAGTTGTTTTTTTCTACTTGTCTTTCTTTAATTTTCTAAACTAAAATAATTATATTCAATAATGAAATATTGATAATGTCTTCCAAATAATATCTGGTAGTTTTTCTGGAGCATTCTAACATAACAACTAGAGGAAGACTAGAAGAGACCCAGCTTATCCTGTAAACGTTCGAGATCCTCTTGAAAATGTTGAAACTGCTGCCAATGCAGATTAGGAAACTTGGAGATGGTTTCAAAGAGATTTAATCTTCTGATCCTGACTGTGAACAGAAAAAGGCGTCAAAAAAAATTCTTTTAATTATTTTAGCTATCAATTTATTATTTTGTCTACATACAGATAACATTGTAGTATTGATTATCTGTGCTTCCTCAGTCTTTCTTACTCGAAAACTTTCTGAGAAATGAAGCTTTCGATTTTTAAAAAACTACAAAGTGAAACAATGAACAGTAGTTGTTTCATTATAATTTCTTTAGAGCGACAATGAAGCAACAATTCTTTTCATATGATTGATACAGTTATTAACCAAATATTATATAAATGTACCATGGACTAGTTATTCTACATGAGCCTCAATTAGGTTATCGTCGATAAATTGTTTTCATCTTTTAAGGAATCTATGAATGGTACATTCGAGACAGATACTCTTCCGACACTTGCTTTTGTCGCATTTTCTTTCCTACACATCTTACTTAGGAGCTAGAAAAACCAAAAAGCAAAAAACATGCACTCGAAAGTAGATCAAAATCTCACCCTTACCCAATCAGTTTTATAGATGGAAATAGCTCTCGATTTTCATCATATTTTGGAGATCTGAATCAATTTTGTGAAGCCAGTAGACTCGATTATTTACCAGATTGTCAGAATTTTACCGGTTGAAAATGTTTGATAACCGACTAATTTCTTCCCAATTTCATCTTTGATATGACTGAAACATATTTAATCTTTTCCAACTAGTTGCTTTTATTGACACAAGTTATAAGAAATAATATTTACAATAAAGGAAAATAGTGACGAAAGTTTTGTGGAAAAACAAAGGGCTCCTTTATATGGAGACTGGTTAATTTGGCACAAGTACGACGTGTTTCATGATTAGTAAAATTGTTTGTGACTATTGTTAGTGTTTCGTATCTGATATAAAGATCCCGTAAACAAGGTAAATGACAATGTTTATCGATGAGAAATTGTTCAGCATAATTAAGATGAGCATGAGTAATATTGAGTAAAATAAGATGAGAAAATTGAATGAAAGTTATCGATTGTTGCTTCTCTTTCTGCGATTCATCATTAAAAATATCCAATCGTTTTAAGAGAGGAAAACTTTGAGAAATGACTTTGAAGAAATAATGCTCGAAAGGTCGTATGTCTGTCATCATCAAACATTGAACATTATCAAATATACCATCTTGAAAAGAATTGCTTAAATAATGAAACACTTTGAATTGATGTGGAAGTGAATAAATATGAACTCCTCTTTTATTTTCCTCTGAGAAAGTTTCAACATGTGTAACAACTGATCCATATTTTCTTCCAATGAAACTATGCTGAATATCTTCATTCGATGAAAGATTGATTTCACTATTTCTCTTGATTACACATGTATCTATATTGAAAGCAAATTTCTTTAATTGTCGCATATGAATAAGAATATCATCATATAATTGAATACCATCAATATAATTCGAGTCAATTCTTATTATTGAAAGAAATAGTATCAATTCTTCTAGATTTATCATTCGTCGAAATAATGGAAGAATTTCATTATCATAAACAAGTGTATGTGGATATGATGTAAATGTCAAATGCTTCAGTTTGGGAAGTTTTTTCTATGAAAAAAGAATATATTTATCTATTGAGTTGATTGTTGTTCTTTTCGAAATACAACTAACCGTATTATCTAGAATTCCTGATGAAAATCCTATTTCATCCACATGAATTTTCAGTGTTGATAAACAAATGAGACGTTCATCAAGTAGATAAAGAAAATCATCGAAAGTTTCCACAGTAATTTCAAATGTAGTCAAAGTTGAAGACATGCAATTCATTGATGATAAGTCAAAAGTACAACTGGTTAAACGATGATATGATTAACAAAAATTTAACTTTATCAATCGTTTACATAAAGATAAAATCAAAGTAAACATAGTCGAAAGAGTTCGAGCAAGTGGTGGTGGTGTTGTTTTATCCATAACATCAATTTCAAGACATGTAATTTGAGAAGTAAGAAGCTGACGAAGAGTTGTGTTACCTTCAAGTCATAGACAAAAGAAAAATAAATTATGTCAAGTGATTTCTTTATTGTATTAATTAGACATAGAGAAAATAAAATAGTTTACCCATTAAAGTTTTGACTAGGATATCTTCTTGAAAATCTCGAAGTGATATTGAATAAAGTTCAGGATAGGTAATAGTAGTAAGTACACTTTCCATTGAATTTGAGTCAATAATAAGTTCATTTAAGTACTGATGAATTCGAGTTATAACAAATTCACAAATTCTGTTAAGAACTTGATTATCTATTGAATAAATAAATTCAAAACATGATTTCTTTGTCACAGTGGTCATATCAAGCTTACGAATATAAAGTGGATTAAGTACTATTTCATTAAATCGTTGACAAACATCCACAAGTGAATAAAGAACATCGATCATATTTAATTTATTCAAAATAATAAATAGTATTTCATTGGGCAAATCGAGTAGATTCTTTTGATTCTCAGAAGAAATATTCATGTTTTATTCATTCCATTCAATCGTATTCATTTATATATAGAGTAAGGAGGGGTAATTTGGCACTCGAAATTTAATTTTTGTCATATTTTGTTAATAACTTTTTTCTTTTAAAAGATAGAAAAAAATTTTGGTCACCAAATTTGTAGAAAAAATATTTTTCTATCGAATGGTTTTTTTAGTTTTTAAAAATTCCTTCTGGTAACGTTTCCACGGTCATTTTGGTAAGACCTACAATCGACTTTGCCAAACTACCCCGCATGGGGCGATTTCGCAATCAATGTATGTATGCGGGGTAATTTGGCAATCCCACGTATTTTACTGATAAATAATAAAATCTAATTTTCAATACTATTTGAAATAGTTTTTTTTATAAAAATTGTACCATTCGATAGCCCAAACATTTCTCTACAAGTCTATACTAATCTTTGCTTTCAGTTTTTTACCAAATCCATGTAGTATCATTTACAAAAAGACCACTAAAAAAAACTTTGTGCCAAATTACCCCGCATGGGGTAATTTGGCAATTAATGCAAATGTTTGGGGTAATTTGGCAAACTCAGCTAATTTAGCTAGGATGATTAATAAGTAATTTTTATTAAAAATAATTAATATTTTTAAGACATTTTACTGACTAAAATATTCCTCTCGCCGAGTTTTACACAACTATAAAATTTCGAAAATGACCTTAAGAGATATATTATCTATAGTAAGCTAATTACTCACAAAAAATGTAAATTTTTACCATAATTTTAACCTTTTTCAAATTTATTTACATATATAACAAGATAATAATATTGATTTCATAATTGGGTACAATATACAATATACTAAAATAAGTAGTGTTTTTAGTTAATTTCTCAATTCGCTTAATATTTAAAAAATAATTCGAATATTATGATCTAATAATGCAATATTTGTCCCACATTTTTCCAACAAATTTAGTTTGGGAAATTTTTGTTATTTTTTCTTTGTTATAGAAAATAAGTTGCTTAATCATAAAAATACTTAACAGAAACGGTCAGATTACGATATGAATGTATGAGCTATATGCCAGTTAGGCCGATATATCGTCAATGTTGCTATGAGCTATTCACATACACAAGTTAAATATATGGCGTGAGGTGTGTCAATGGTGGCGGTCAATACCCGTCTAATTGATGAGCAAGCTATATAAGAAAAGACAATTGTTGTTTATCGCTGCTATTATCTCGTCTATCTTTTTTATGTAAGATGCCTCGAACGTATAAAAGAAAAACTGAACCAAAATACACAGAAAAAGATCTTCACGATTGTTTATGTGAAACTCGTAATAATAAACTTTCAGTTGCTGTTGCTGCCGATCGCTTTAATGTTCCAGTTCGAACGATTTATAATAAACTATCAGGACATCAAACTAATGATCGTCCTGGTGTTAAAACAATTTTAACAAAAGATGAAGAAAAACTTATTGTTCATACGATTATTTTATTTTAACAATGGCAATGTCCTGTTTCACCATCTACAGTTATACATTTGGCTAAATGTTACATGATTGAACTCGGTAAAACCATTTCTCCTAATTCTACACTTCGTGACTGGTTTAGCGGCTTTATGAAAAGATGGTCAAATGAATTAAAATTAGGGAAAACAGAAAAACTCGAAAAAGTACGATCAAATGCTTGTCGAAAAGAAGTTGTCGGTAAGCATTTGTCCTAGTTTCGGCGTCCACAGTTCTTGATTTCTTTGTAAAATTGCAGTTTTTCATTTTAAGATAACTGATTTAAACATCTTGGCGTAGTATTCAAAAAATTTAATTTGTTTAACAGGCCAGAAGCTTTGTGGAACATTGATGAAGCTGGCTTTACTGATGATCCTGGTCGAAGATCTGTTGTCATCAAGCGTACCACAAAACATGCAACCTCATCACAGTCCGGCACAGGAAAATCTCATACAATATTGCTAATATGTACATCGGCAAGTGGAGAGTAAGTTTTTGTCTAAATTTTCTAGAGAAAAAAATCATAATTGCTTCTCTGAACAGAAAACTGCCGCCATACATCATTTATCAAGGTGCAAAGTTATGGACAAGTTCAATACCAACTAATGGATTTTCTGGTAGTAGATACAATTGTACAGATTCAGGATGGATTGAAGAACCTGTTCTCTATGACTGGTTTAAGAATCAATTTATTCCTCATGTAAGTAAAATTAAATGACCACTTATTCTTTTTTTTGACGGTCATAATACGCACATAAGTGCTCGAATCGTTTAAATTGCAATGGACAATCAAATCGAATTGGAATGTTTACCACCGCATACAAAAACTATCTTGCAGCCATTGGATGTCGTTACACTGCATAAAATTAAAACAGCGTGGCGATCACTTCTTACTGAACACAATATTAAGACAAACAGTAGTCCAATTGACAAACGAAGATTTGCATTATTAGTAAGTTTTTTCTTCTTACATCAAAGATTTTTACATAAGAGAGTCCGACAAAATCCAACCCATCACTTCCACGTAGTGTCGGACGGGCAACGTTCATTTGACGGCTAAGTTGGCCTCTGGTAGAATGCTTTATGAGTGCTAAACAAAAATATGCTTAGCAATGGCTCTAAAAAGGCAAGTCGCCGGTTGCAAACTGTATTTACTCTCAGTAGAATGATGTTGTTAATGGTACAAAAGTGACATAGATATAAAGATGTTACATCTTCTCAATGTAACGTCATTAATTTAAATAGTATGTTTCCACCGTAAGTTTCAGGTAAGTAAAAAGACGAAGAGCTTTTAAATAACAAATATTGCATATTTTTTTTATATGAAACTACAACTATGCATTTCAGATATGAACTGATTATACTAAATCTGATACGTCAGATATCGAAATCTTTTCTAGATAGTAAACATCAAAAGCATCTCAATCTTCGAGAACCTTTGATAAATACTAAGAAGTGTCTGTCATAAACGGTGGACATTTTTTGGGATCATTTCATTCAAGTTTTTATTAACTCCAAATCTTGTTTTCTTTCTCTTTTAGATATCTGAACTTTGGAAAAAATATTTACTCAAAGGTCATTGCAGTTGTGGATTTGCATAAGCTGGAATATATCCATTCGATCCAAATGCAATCAGCCAAGAGAAACTATTAATACTGCCTGCCTCATCAACAACAACAGTTTTACCTGATACAAATGCTCAACAAACTAGTTCAAACGATTGTCTCATCAACAATTCTTCTCGTCAACGTCTTAAACGATCGGCATCATGTGATCATTTTTCAAATATTTGTAAGTAAAATTACTATATTACTCTTCAGCATTATTATAATATACATTTCTTATATTAGCTCTTAGTTTGACGACAACTATATTGCGTAATGAACCAAATGGTTCGCTCACGACTTCAGTGTCATCATCATTTGCTACATGTGAGTTTTGTTTTTCATTCGATACTTAGTCTGCATTTATATGCGAATAAATATTCAACAGCAGCAGCCATATTAGAGACAAATTCAGGGTATGACTAAAAAATAACAACTCAAATAGTTTTGTAGAACCTATTCGTTGCGGAATTATACGGAGAACTACAAAAAAATTCTACTCTGATTTTAGCTGACGAATCAGGTACTCTCATTGATACTTCTAACATTAACACATTGGGCACGATGGGGCCCACCGATGGGCCCCACCATATTTTAGCAAGAAAGTTCATAGAAGAACGCTTTTTCCTCTTTTATTCTTATGCGAGAGGTTATAAATAATGGACGATCTCGTTCCCCTTCGATATTTCTAAAACCATTTATCACATAGAATAATGCTTCTCGTTAAAACAATCAAGACAAAAAAATTTGTTACAATCAGGACAGAAAGTTTTTATTTTCTTTGTTGTCGAATGACACGCTTCTCTTGATTGTTGTTCCCTGTTTTTCTCGTAACAACCGACACAACGTCTTCGGACATCGTGATCAGATCCTTTCTTTTCTTCGAGCTTGTGATCACCAAGTTTGCGCTTGGAATGACTTGCCAATTGTTGTCTTGGACCAGGTTTCAGCTTCTCGATGGGCATACCAAGGAGTAAAGATCGCACCAGACTTTCACGGAACTGTATGATCTGTATGTTGCTTGATGCATAAATTTCCTTGTAAATCAAATAACTGTTAACTACTGCAGTTCCAAATATCAACTCGAATGCCACCTTTCTATACCATTTTATTGACCGTCTTAGACATGTATGGTATGTTGATAGTTGATCTGATAAGTCAGTACCTTGTCTGCCTTCATTGTAATCGAGAACAATCTGCGGCTTCACGATGCGTTCATTCAGTTTATTGATTTTTCCAGTATTCATCACAGTTGCTGAATGGGATGGTTTAGTAGATATCATCAGAACGTCTCTTTTATCTTTCCACTTGATCAGTTTTATACCAATTTCATTCTGCTGCCCATAAACTTCACCACGCTTGAGCTTCTTCTGAACAACATCATGCCCTGATCCAGCACGATTACTCCTCATTGTTCCGATAAGATACGTTTCCTTTTCCAACAAACATTTTGCTAAAGAAATACTAGTAAAGAAGTTGTCAGCCACCACGGTTCTATAACACCCCGAAAGACCATTCAATAGATTTATCACGACTGATTCAACATGTCCAAGATCTGCCATAGGATCTTGTTGACCAGTATAGATCATGTAGATCCAGGTGTATCCATTGACAGCCGCTAGCTTGTATATCTTCACGCCGTATTTATGTGCTTTTCCAGGGATGTATTGTTTGAACGAAAGTCTACCTCGCCATGGTACCATACTTTCATCCGATACTAACAACTGAGCCAGGTATATAGACTGATGTAAACCTCTCTTTGAGCAAATCTAAGAGCGGCCTCACCTTGAATAGCTTGTCTTGGTCCGAATTCTTGTTATTGTTGTTCGTGAAATGCCAAAACTTCAGGAGTAATTCAAACCTCTCCCTCGACATGGAATTTCTTATGATATCTAATCGGTACAATTGACTACTGCTCCAATAGTATTTCAGTATGGGCATTTGTACCAATCCCATCTCAATAATGATACCAAAGAACTTCCACATCTCTTGATTGTTGGTTGATTTCCATTGACGAAATTTCAATCGTCTGCTAATCTCATGAGTTTGTAAATATTGCTCCGCATAGCGATTAGTTTCACGAACCATAAGATCAATAATTTCGTCCGTAATGAAATGGCGATAGCAATCGATAGGATTGATTGTGTTGTCTTCTGAAGCAGAAACTACTTCTTCGACGAGTCCATAATCTTCCACGAATTCTGCATCAGGTTCCGGTTCTATTTCGTACCAACCGCTTGAATTCACCTCGTCAACAGCCATTTCTTCATCGGAACTTTCAGATTCTAGATGCATTCCATCAAAATCATCATCTAAAGAACTCATTTCACTGAGTGAGCTGGTGCTTTCTTCTGAATCGGTTCCTTCGAACGACATCTTTACGGTTCTCTAAATTCATTCGTCTTTATATAGTCAAACGAAAAGTAGATAAGAAGAACGAAGAAAAGTCTGGAATTTTCCTCCTTCTTCTCACATGTGTCATGTATAACATAGAAAGAACGAAAAGCTGACTCAGGAAATTTTAGTTCTTTGCTAAAAATGCACCATTATGCGGTAATACAAGAGAGAGAGGGATCAATAGTCAGTAGGAGATGACGAATGGATCATCAGATGCATTTATTCGAAGTGAATTATTCATGAAAATGACATCCTATAGAAATTTCACGAGAAAATCGAATCGTGCCTAATGTGTTAAAGTATTAATATAAAGCCATTATATCCTAACTTGATTATTATTAACGAGTAAGGCATAAATAATGCGCAGTTTTATATTTCATATTATTATCATTGAATCTGTTTTATTGAAAAAGTAGAAGATGTAATATGGGAAGCTCTATAATTCACAAAGAACAGCTTATTTTCTAGTTCTATTTTTTTTATATTCAAAATAAATAAAATTCTGAGTGATCAGAACTCTATGCTGCGGATAGTTATCACATGGAAGTTTACTTTTTTTTCAAAACAAAAAGGTACATAATTAAGATAAGCTTTACGTTGTGGATTGCAAATTTTTTTTATACTTCATCTTGTGATATACTTTGTTTATTTTTTTAATAGAACGTATTAAGTAATGATAAAATGGAATGCAAAACTGTCTCATTATTTCTCTCTCACTGGTTACGATGGCTTTTTCTTACAATAAATGATACCTTTCAATTTTCATAAAATATTTCATTTATCTTTTAGATTATAAAGGTAAAATTTACGATTTTTTTTATGAACATTTTCCTACACGTCTAATTTGATCATAAACCGAAAAACAAAACTAATCATCTATTTCAAAAGTGGTAATTCAAAGCAAACTCATTTATATCAACAAACAATTTAAATCTCTCTTTTATTGTCATGCCATCAAATATCACTACATATAATATTAGTACAACGACTGCTGCCACTACTTTGACAGACAGTTATTTATCACGGATGATCAAATCCGGTATACTTCTTGCTGGTCAAATGATGTCAATTCCTTCCTATCTATTTATTTTATATCATCTTGTTGCATCACAAACAGCTCGGTGTTTAGTATACAATCATGTGGTATTTATCATCATGATACTTAATTTTCTGATTGTTACCTATGATTTAAGTATGGTTATTAATCATTACGAACCAGGAGTCGTTAAACCAGCAACACCAGTTGCCTGTTTTGTTTGGCAGTATATTGACTATGCATGTTACAATTTAGGTATTCTTCTCATTTTATGCGCATCAATTGAACGACACATTTTTATCTTTTCGCCGCATTTGATTAATAGTTTTCGTCGACGACTTATGTTCCATTACTTGCCTCTTACAGCTTTAATCATATATACATGTCTGTTTTACGTCCATGTTGTATTCTTCTATCCATGCGACAAAATTCTTAATTTTACTCGTCACTATTGTGGACGTCCATGCTATATAAATGTAGGTGTCGCTGCACTCGTGTATTATGAATCGTTCACTCATCAAATTTGTCCAATATTTCTTATTGCTTTCTTTAGTGGTCTTTTATTGTTTCGTGTTGTTCGACAAAAACAACGTGTTCGACAAACTATACAATGACGTCAGTTTCGAAAAATGACTATACAACTCATCTATATCACAGTTATTCAAGTTGTCTTTGCATTTCCATATATTACCGTTGTTCTTATCAATTGGTCAGGTTTTCCTACAGTCGGAGCATACGAACGAAGATTTTATCTCAATCCACTTATCTATTTTATTTCTATTCTTTTACCATTTGCTATTCTCCTATCATTAAATGATTTGAAAGACAAATTGAAAATATTATTTCTTTGTGGTCGTCGTCTACGAATTATTTTTCCAGTTACAAGAAACATTGTGGGTAACGCAGTGACGGATTAGATTCATAATTTTTGTTGTGAGAATAGTTATGACTGACTTTATTCAGATTAAATTTTTACATATTTTCGAGTTTTGTTTTTTTATAAGTCTATCACATTCTTTTACTCATCTATTTCTGATATCGAAATAATAATTTGTTTTGAAGAAAAATGGGTCGAATTTTTGAAAAACTAATAAGAAGCTACATATCAACCTTGTCTTGCGGCTGCAGAGATTCCAAACATTATAATTAAGTGACGGTTATTACTGTCTGCCACATATATTCTGTTCCTATTAAAATTAACATTCAAAATATTTCTAACTGATCGAGCAAATACTGTTTCAAATAATGAATGCATCGAATAGAAGTGAAGTATCTAATGAGACTATAATATCTGATATGCGCTCGACACGAAGAGATTGTTCTTCTCTCTGTATAAAAATATTTTTACTTAATGTTGTATTGTTCTTTCATAGTTTCATGTTATGTTCTATTATTTTTCTCAAAGAAACAATGAAATAATGTATAACTTTTATTCTTATTTGATTCTTTCTTTCTCTGTTTTTATTAAGAAGTTATATGTACATCTAAAATTGTGCCCTGTTTATGATTAATATTGTTTGTATCAATCTCTATATTTCAATGAAAGTTTCCCTCCAAACTTTGTTGTCTATTTATTTTAGGAATTACCATATTCAACACTCTTCCTTTCCTTAGTCGTTACTTCTTTACTATATACATACAGTTTTCTTCATTGTATGTTTGTTATAATTCAGCTCTATGTGTGATTGTCTCTTATTTTGACATTCATATTTGTTCGTGTCACGTATGTACGGAATAGATTTATCACACAGCTAGCCGTGAGTAGTGATGAAAAAGGATGGCGACAAATAATTAGTTGTTGATTTCA
>JAJEKB010011252.1:0-27973 GCA_022393335.1 Macrotrachela quadricornifera | reverse complement strand
GATATTGAATATGTATAAATAATATAATTTCTTATACGTTCAAAGATCTGTCTTGAATTACGAATAGCTTTTTCAAATAAACAAGATATTTTTTTTTTTCTAAATAATTAAAATTCTTTTACCTTCAATAAAAGTTAATAAATTAGAATCCGTTAAAATAAATCCTGCAGTTGAATATGCTATATTACATGCATCTTTAACAGCAATACCAGCATTTGCTCCTCCAATCGCAGGCATATCATTAACACCATCACCAATCATTGCAACTAGATTACCAGTATTCTGTAATCTTTTAATAATTTCATATTTATCTTCAGGATAAGCATCAGAAAAACCATCAGCATGTAATATTAAATCATTAACATCTTGATAATTCGATTCAACTGATGGATTTTCTCGAAGTGTTTTTAATGAAAAAATTGTATCACCTATATTAAGACGTTGTCCAATTTCTTTAGCAATAGCTAATTCATCACCAGTTATCATTTTAACTGTAATATCTATTTAATTAAATGATTAGTTTATTTTTTTTCTAAATAAAAAAAGAAATAGTTTTTACTGAGTTTATTAGCATGTTCAATTAATTTTTTTGCATCTGAATGTAATGGATCATAAATAGGTATAAGACCAATTAATTTAAAACCATTTCCTTTTTCTTCAATATCTTCAATAGCAACAGCTATTGATCTTAAACCTCGTTTTGCAAATTCATCAACATCAGAATTGAATTGTTTTATTTGTTGAGATGTTTTATCTCGTATACATATATCCAATATAACATTAGATAAACCTTTAGTACTACGATATATAGTTCCATCACTTACTCTTCTATAAGTTATTTCTGTACGTTTATCAATAGAATTAAATCTAAAATAAAAAAAATAAAATAAAATTTTTTTAATAGAAAAAGAAAAACGTACGATTTAAAATCCAATTCTTTTATATCTTCATGTGGTTTTTTAATATCATCATATGCTGATGTTATACAAGCATCTCTACAAAGAAAAAAGCAGGATAATTTCATATATTTATTTTTAATTTATATATCAAATTTACATAGCATCTTGATCTTCAGTACGTGATGCTAAAGCTGCATAATAAATAATATCATCAATTTCAATATCGGAATATTTTTTTATATTTAATTTATTAATACTAAGTTTATTCAATGTTAATGTTCCAGTTTTATCTATACATAAAATATTTATCGATGCTAATTCAATAATAGCTGTAGCATATGTAATAAGAATTTTATATTTAGATAATTGTTTACGACCCATAGCAAGTATTACTGATATAACATTTGTCATAAGTAATGGTAAACTACCAACAACAAGTATTAAAATATTATTAATGCCACGTCGATAATTATAACGAAAACCAATACTAATATAAAAAAAATTTATAATAATTAAAAATAATTTTATTAAATACATACTACATAACTAATATTTCAACAACTATAACAATAAAGACCACAAAAACACGAAAATTACTGAGATTTAAAAGAATTCTTTGTGTATAAGTCATTTCATAAGCACCACCAATTAACATAATTGTGTTTCCTGTAAATGTTTGAAGACCAGTCGCAGTTACTAAAATATACAAAAAAAAAGAAATATAATTTAATTAAAAATCAATTATTTCTCTAACCAATTGCTTTTCCTTCGCCTTGTCTACAGATTGAACCACTTAAAATTCCATCACCAATTGATTTATTTACAGGATATGATTCACCAGTTAATGATGATTGATCCATTAAAACTGCACCATCTACAGATAAATAATAACAATAACATAAAAAAAAGAAGCTTTTTTTTACCAATTAATTGTCCATCAGCAGGTGCAACATCACCTAATCTAACATCTATAATATCACCTGGAACAAGTTCAGCTGCATGAATTACTTCCCATTCACCATTACGTTTAACTTTTGCTTCTGGTGCTAATGAATCTATATGTTTCGAAATAGTATTTACAATATTTCGTTGTTGAATAAAACCAATTGTTGAATTCATAAGAAGTAGAAGAATAATTCCAAGAAAAACTTCCCATTCGGGAGGTTTTCCACCACCAATTGATAGAATAATAGTAAAAAATGCTGCTAGTATCATTATCCAAGATAATGGATTCCACATAAATAAAAGAAATTTTTTTAAAGAATTCCATATGGATTGTTCTGAGGAATTCATTTCTTTTAAAACAATTTGATTACATCCAGTCTAAAAAATTAGAAAGAAATAATAATATTAATGTAAAATTGTTTTACTGTTTCAAGACGTTCATTAACTTCTTCATCTATTAAACCTTCATGTGTTGTACTAAAATTAAAAAATATAAATTTATTTATAATTTTATAAATTTATTAACATACTTAAATATTTTAAATACATCATTTTCGTCTTCAACTTCCGGAGTGTTTATTGAATTTTCAGGTATATCCATTGTTTAGCTTTATCATTCGTTTTTAATATTATTTACAATTTTCACTTGTATTTTATGAATTTTTTTTTTGAATAATAAATAATTTTATTTCTAAAAGATTTTTATATACAATGATATCTAAAGAAACGGATGACTCAAAAATAAATCGAAAGATGCTTTACTGGGTTTTTATTAAGATTATTACCGCATACATATCAAACAGAATACTTAGATACCTTGAACACTCACCGTTGCAGATAATAAAATGAGCAGAACGATGAAAAATAGAAAGAAAGAAAAAAGTTAGTATTGCTTATATATGTACAATCAAAAAGCAAAAGGATTTGATACATTGATTCGTTGCGTTCTCCATTTATATAATATATAGGATTCGAATTATCCCATACAAACAGTAAGGTAATTAACTATGGGATAAAAATGATAAAAATCGCAATTTAGAATGTGACTCAGATCATTATTCTAGGATTATTTAAAAAAAAATACGCCCTGCGTCATTTAGTATATACACCTATACATACAAATAACAGATAAACGATATTTATGCATGTTGACAACGTATGACTATCTTTTTGTTCTTTATTTTTTTATCTGCTTCAATGATATATGGTAAATTATTCTCTTGTTTTAAAGCTAGAATGATGTCATTTGTAATAAAAGGTATAAATAAATAATCAATCCTCCCACTAAACATGAAGGTTATAAAGTAAAATAGTGGATAATTTGACTGTCAAAAAATAACCTTGCCTGTTTCTTAGTTCTTGTTCAATCAGATTGCTGAAAATCATATTCAAAAATATATATGAACCATGCTCTATTTGTGTTACCAAAATCAGCTTTCTATCTTTTGTCGTTTACAAACAATGCTGAAAATAAACTAGTTTTTTTCACGTGTTTTTATGACAATTTTACGTTTGTTGCTTTTCCTTTTGCTTTATTTTAACCTTGAAAGACACGATCGATGGTTGAAAATTAAAACCTATTAATTTCTTGGATTTTTGAATAATTTACATAAGAGTATTATCGATTGATATATGATACACAAATTATCGCACTCCTTTTTGCTTATCCCTTATCCAAATTACGAAGAGTTTTTTACCATAAACATCATCTGATATATCTTATTTTCTAATTGATAGTAACATCCAATTGAATTAAATATCTGAGAAAAAATTTGTCAAAAAACTGATTATTTTTGTATTTCTTCTAGATTTTTAACTTGAAGACAAGTGTTTTGGAACCTACAATATCACGTTACTTCCTAGATATTACTATTTTTCGCTTAAATAAGATAAAAGATCTCTTGAACAATTCCAACTAGAGTCCTGCACTGGAGTCAAGAAATCTTGAAGTTGTAAATTTAAGTAACTTATCAATAGTTTAAATTAAAACCAACAATTTTTTGTCAAATCATTGGCTTTTGAAAAGGTTCTATGAAGCAACAAAATATACATATGTTCAATAAAAACTTCAGATATCTATTTCGTTTGTATCATGACATAGTGAAAACGACTCTTTCTCTGTCAAAGGATTTATTAAAAGTATCATGGACTTAAATACAACATATTGAAATAATTTGATAAATCATTTTAGAATTCAAGTGGATTTAATGTTTATTTTTTCATTCGTTTGTTCATAAATAACAATTGTACATATTTCTAATGCCATTGTTTCACAATGAGAAAAAAAAACCATGAGCATACGCAATAAACATTTATTCTGGTTTTATGCAATTTTTTTTTCGCGGAACGATATTATTGATTTTTGTTACCTATACCGAGGTTACAGGAACAGTCTGAGTAGCACTGATATAGACATGATTTTTTCAATCATATATCACAGTAAAAGAAAAAAAAATGACCTAGTTGATATATGCAATGTATGTATGTCCAATCATTTACTATTAAATTACCTTTCTCCTTCCTTTTTTGGCGACAATGCAACCATACATATAGCGAGCAGACCAAAGTATATTTACTAATTGCTTGTTCTTACTCTCTCATACTTGAAAAAAAGTAAAGCAATCGTTTAATCTCTGATATTTTTGCTGTCAAAAATAAAGAAAAAAAAACGTGCATATTTTTACATTCTCATTACCGCAGACGGCTGGCTGTTTTTCGTTCTTTAAAAATATTAAAAAGTGTCTACGATCTTGAATATAAATGTGTAAACTGAATAAATGATAAAAGTATTTATCAATTTCACTTTGAAGATGATTAAATAGATTAATTAGTCTATATTATGTTTTCGCGTATTTTACTAAAATAGTATAAATCTGTTGTATAATTAATAATGGAAATTACTAGAAATCGAACGCAAACTAACCCCGGGGATTTATTGAGAAAACATTTGAATAGATTTTATTGATATTTGATTTATTTGTCGATAACATTTTCGCGGAATCGATCTAACCAGACATTTTGTAGGCAAGTTCCAATATTTAAAAAAATAGACGCAATATCGAGGCACAAAAATCCATGATATATGGAGTTGGAATCTATTTCATTCCAACCACCGATCGTATTTTTAGTTTATGAGGTTAATATTGACGAAAATATTAACTCTATATAAGGACGTGCATTAACTACTATCATATATTACATATCAACGAATTATATTCGGTGACGGTAAGTTCATCTTATGAGATGTCCTTCTGAATTATCTCAGACCTGGACCATCAGGATCAGAATTGGGTCAAAGAAAATCATGTTTTTCAACTAGAACCAAAATAGACTAGTTTTGATTCGAAGTGATTTTTCCTTCTTCAATTTTTAAATATTATTAGAACATAAGATCTATTTTAGGACACTCTCGTAGTATCTGAAATTGTATACAATATGTCTAGTGACGATAGTCAACAACTTACGCAAATGGCTACAGATTACAACAATATTGCTAACAATGAACAGACGGATGCGGCCAACGACAAGAGAGATGAAATTAGAGATTACATTATAAGTACAGGTTTTCAGCCACAAAATTCTCAAGACGAAACAAATACTGGTAATTGACAAACGATCTAAATAAAAATCAATGACATATCGAAGCAATATGAGTATTTGTAATATACTATTAATTTTAAAGATATTCAACTACTTTTTTTACATCTTTTTTTTTAGTTTATCATCAATGTATCTCTTACTACTCATCAATTTATAATTAGCTTAGTTTAATATGGTTTAATCAACTATTTTTTTAATCTTTTATTCAGATCTTTTCATTGGAATTTAACATTAAGCGAAACAAAATTAAAATTTTGAGATAATATAAACTTTTTCAACTAATTCTTCTGAATCTCTACTAAGTAGAAAAATTAGTTAACTGTATAAACGTTTGTTGTACAAATTTTGTTTGATATGATCATAACGCAAAATGTAAAATCCAATGAAAAGATATAGCAATAAGCTCATTTATAATTGGATAAGGTCTTTTTTAAACAATAAAATTAGTCTTCATTTGTTAACTTTAGACAATAGTTATCTTGCGAAAGTTTGAAATCAACAGTTTTAATCATGAATTTTCTTTAATACGTGCTGGAACACTTATTGTTGACATAAAAGGCTACGAATAATGTTTGAAGAATTTCTACAAGCTTGTGGGTCACAGTCTGAACCTGAACATACGTCAGATGTATATTTTTTTATTTTAGATGAATGATGTATGTCGTTGCATTAGGAATGTTTTTCCTTTTCTTATAAAAATGAATACGGAAACGAAAGAACATAAAACTGAGAATTTTTCGAATTAAATAGAAAACTCTTCATGTCGAAAGTTCTGGAATATGTACAAATCGTGAAAATATCATGTATTACACATTGAAGTTTTTCCAATATACTCATTTATGTCATATTGAGTATTTTCTAACATGTTTGTATATATTGTTTCATTAGTTCTGATCATTGCCTTATTGTATTTCTTTCTTTCTATATTATGTCAAGTGTTGTACAAATAAATCAAATTCAATTTCATCATTTTTTTAGTTAGTATTATCTTTGTATACCCATGGTATATTGTCAAATGTTTTTCTCATCCATTTTCAGCTAATAAAACTTTCTTTTGATCAATAATTTTGTTTTTTGGTTAGTTATTTTCCTTAAAGTTTTAGTTGGAGTAGTTTACTTAAATTTCGACTAACCAAAAAGATGATCTTATTTAGTGTTGACCAACAGTTTCGATTTTCTAAACCGAAATCATTATACGAGCTAGACAGTTGAAATTTGTCCAGAGAAGCATTGGCCAAAGAAAAACTTACATATCTCTACCATATTTTGGCTAAACATGCTGATAGTTTTACTATTAATAAAGAAGACTAACCTTTCAGAAGCTATGAAAAATCAATATTGCAGTTTTTATGATATCAAGTAATATTAGTATAGGAAATTCTCAGAATTCGTGAAAAGTTAAATTCTTTGTTAAAAGCAGTTGTAAATGTTTCTCGTATAAATATTAGTTATGAACATTCATTTATCATCAGTAAAAATATAACTGAGATATGCAATTTTTCCTTTGGCTAATTACTTATTGAACTTAAGAATGAATGTGAAGAAGCTCTCATTACATTAGAAATGTATGTTTCAATAATTTGATCAGTGTACTTTTTTTTTTATTTATCTCAAATGATGATTTTGTTTTTTTGTAACTATTACTTTGGTTTCAAATAATAGCTAGGCATATTTTTAATATGGTTATTCTACTGTGAGAAAAAGAACCATATGCATAAATGACAAGCGGTTGTTATCATTTGATACAGTATTCCTTCGCGGAAAGTTATTGGAAACTTGTTTTCACCGAGATCGATTATAATATAGAACGAGGGAAGCTGTGCAGGTGCTAAAAATCTCAAATTTCGATCCGATCAAGATCTCAATCACACTAGTTTGTCTACAAAATTTCACCAAGATACGAACTTATCAAAATATTCATGTATAATATTAATATTGCCGTACTTCAAAGAAGATTTGTTTCAAAACATCTAAAACTTTGTAGGCAACTTCGTCCGATTGAGAACTTGCTTCGGGTAAAGTTTCCTTATGGACAAATTTGAGTTTAAAAGCTTTTTAGTATCTGAAATTGTTCTTGTGTGAATGGATACTTAATAACGTTAGCAAACGATTGATAATCATTTCTTTAGATTAAATAATACGAAAAAGCGGATTTTCATCAGAGGTAAAGATATCGTGAATTTCTAATATTGTACCTGTCTCTAATGTGACGTATATTAAATAGACATAATTCTTTCAATAACAAATTACAATAAAAGACAAGAAAGAAAATGAATGACCCAGTTAATGTGTGCCCAATCATCACATTTCTTCCTCCTTTTTTACCGACAATGCAACCATACATATGGTGAGTAGGCCAAAGTATATTTACTAATTGCTTATTTTTACTCTCTCGTACTTGTAAAAAAAAGTAAATTAATAGTCGAATCCCTGATATTTTTTACATTCTCATTACCGCAGACGTCTGTCTGTTTTTCGTTCTATAAAGCTGTCAACAATCGTATACAAACTTGAAATAAAAATCGAACACAAATTGTGAAAAAGAAAACCTAAAGTTTCATATTAATTATGACATTTATTGACAGATGAAGCTGAGGAAGTACAAAACATATATTCGTTGAAAATGCATTTGAATAGATTTTATTGATATGGGATCTATTTTTAAATGATATTTTCGTCGAATTGATGTTACCAGATTTATTGGAAAATTCCAACACCGAAAAAAAAGACGTAATATACGGGTACTAAAAAACCGCAGCATGTTAAACTGGAATCCATTTCACTCCAACCGCCCTTCTTGTTGTTGGTTTGTGGGCTTAATACGGAAGGAAATATTGACCTTATATAAGGTCGTGCATATCCGTTAAATTGCCATCCTGCATTACATATTAACGAATTCGATTCTAATAAAGTAAGTAAGACATTTTGTAGAGAGAATATGAAATATTAAAAGATCACAATCTAGCAAAGTTTTCATAACTAAAATCAAAGAAAGATTGTTCGGGTTTATGTGTCTAACCTGCTTCGCCAAATAAAGTCTATCGCATTTATTTTCTTTTATTAAAATTCAAATCAAAATAAGATATTCTTTTAGTTTATTGCCTGATTTCGAAAGTTCTTCTTCGAAAACGCTTCTAATTTTAAGAAGTATAATTATTTCAGGTAAAACAAAAACATGTCGGACAATGAAACTCAACAGAAGCTTGATCAATTGGTTCAAGCTTATCACACGTGTTCTGATAATGGTGCGACAGATCAGGCTAATACTTGTATATCTGCAATAGAAAACATTCTTCGAGATTCATTGAGTGACTCAAAAGGTACTTCACCTAGTACGAATAGTGATGACTTAAAGTAAACTGACTGGATTGAAAGTAATGAAATAGCAAAACAATGTGAGTATCTGTAATATTTCATTAATTATAAAATCATTCGATTCTTTTTTTTTTTAGATTTTGTTTTAAATAATACTCATTGCATCTTTTAGCCACGAATTTACAATTATTTAGCTTCTTTTGAATTGACTATCTTTCAAATTTTTCAATGAGATTAATTTATTCTGTTTATGTAAAATTTAGCAAAGATCTCGCATTCGTTGGTTATGAAAATGTTAGTATTGGTCGGTCCCATGAATTTACTAGAGCAGAATAATTAATGAATTTTACAAATGTTTGTTTTACAAGTCCTATTTGATATTATATGATTTCAATATAGGACATGGCTCATACAAAATGTAAAATCTCAATGTAATTATTTGAATATATATATATGCTTTTCTTTTATTATGGGATAGGGTCATTTTTTTCTACATATTTTCAGTTATTCATGAAGATTTTTTTTGAGAAATTTGATAGATAAATTTTAATAAAAACGTAAAGATATATAACTAATGAATTGGTTTTGAAACGAATATATTGTTTAATCTCTAACGGTTATATAACATTAACTTCTGTGTGTGAAATCAAATGATTATATTAATATTGAGAAATTACATTTTTTTTAAACGAACGATTACAACATGACGAATATGGTCACCTTTTTCATACAGAAATCCTATTAGTTAATAGTCCTATGTTCTAATTTTTTTATCTTGTAATTCATTACCAAATATAGTAGCTTTACTTGGCATCGATATTCTAGAATACTATATAATTAAAAGCGAAGCATTATATGATGAAAGATACTGATTTTCTATTGCACATAAAAATTACATGATCTATCTACATCCAAACAGTTTTGTTCATTAGTTTTTTGTTCAAAAAAAAGAGACGGGACGTGACATATGTCCATTGTCATACTTTCTTTGCCTTACAATAGAAATATGGCATTACATACAGTTGTTATTGATTCGAGATAAAAACCACACAAAATGAAATTTTTATCGCTTCAATTAGAAAAATCGGTGGAATAGCGTTGGTTACATCATACAGAAAATGATTATGGTACTTTGCAGTTCCATTGTATGTATTCAAGTGTTGTGTATCTGGTTTACTTTTTGTTTTTCTATTGAAGTTTGGAGCAAAATATGTTTTTCATACGCCCTTATTTTTACTTTTGATTGTTTCAGTACAAAAGCAAAATTATATATCAATGTGAATAAAATTATTCTTTTAGGGAGAAAGATTTCACTGGTAGTTAGTTCAAAGCACTGACTATTGTGAACCCTGATACCATTCGAAAGTGTTTCTAAAAAGAAAATTTTCCTACATACAGTTTTATAGAGCTTTTCAATAATCTATCTTTGTTTCCCACGCTTAATGCTTCTTGGGGAGTTTTTGAATACAAAGTTTATTAGATATCATTCGATTCGATTCGACTTGTCCTATATTTAGCTTTTTTAATTTGGAATAGGTTATTAGATCTGACATAGTCCTATGTAAAACACTATAGTATAATTGTTTTTGTATCACATATTTTTTAAATTGCATTTACTTTGCATAAAAAGATGAAAAAAAAAATATAAATTAGAGCTCATTTGAATCGGGAGTCAAAATAAAAACAGAATCCAATTCTTTTCAATTGAAGTAAAATATTTGTCTTTACTTATTATTTATTTAAGAAGTAACGATGAAAGAAGTACCAAAACATGAGATTCTTTTTTTTACTTATAAAGTAGTAATGTTAAAGATACTTTTTTTTCAAAGGACGATGGAAGATGTATATCAACATTTTCGTGAGAAACTATTGATAGTATTAAAGAAAATTTATTAATATAAGGTGTGATTGAATCAATTTTATTTAAGAATAGCGCTATTCAACGTACAGTTATACTGTCCTGAGTTACTTACTGAATCTGGTTTGAATGCGGATTATATAATAACTGTAATTTACCGTTGACGTTATTTTCTTAAAAATATACAGTACGAATATTTGTGATTGAAATTCTAATATCGAATCAATGATGAGAATTTTTCTACTTGATATTTGTATATTGAATGTAACTTATGCTGTTATCTTATATGCTATTTATTGAGTATTACAGTTTAATGAAAGATTTGATAAATATTTTTAAAAATATACAAAAATACAATCGATCAAAATGAATATTTATCTGATAACGATTTTGATTCAACCTCGATTCTCCAATAAAAGTAACCATTTTTCATTATATTCTTGATTACGTCGACATTCTTCTTCCCATCGTTTAATCATTGCTTGATCAAGATAGCGTCCATCTCGTCGTTGTCGTTCTCCTATGTGCTCGTCAAGGCCATGTTTACCTTTTTTACATCCACCTGCACCAGAACCTGTTGTAACGGTCGTATCACAACATATCCATTTGAATTTATTTTTTTGTCGTTCGAATTCTTCACGTCTATCTGGATAGTTAACAGCATCACATTCAAGTTTAGTTAGCACATGTGCTACTTCACTTTGCGTGTAGATAGCGAGATCAGGTGCTGAATTATCATATATGAACCCATCATGATGTACACAGTTGCCTACAAAAATTAAAATACAAAACAAAATGAAAAAAAATTACATTTCATACCCATTTTATTTTCATTTTCTATATAAAAATCCTTGCATTTAACACATTTGAGTAGATCTTCGGCTTTGCGTCGTTCTAATTCATCTTCTTCTTTTTCTTGTCGTGTCCGCGCAAATTGAACATCAGATGAAAATTGTCTGAAGAGAAAAGGTTCTCGAATAACAGTAATTGCCCATTTTTCTACTGTTTGCTGTTCTTCATCATTTGCTTCTTGTTGCTGCTCAACAACAGCTTCACGATATCGTGCTCGAACATATGTATACACACTTTGATTGACAACAGACGAACTCATTGATCGACCCATAGATGAATCTGATTCGGATTTATTAACACCGACAAGTGCATCAAGATCATAGATGATCATTGAACGCGTATAGGCTACGCATTCATCATAACGTTCTTTTAATGTTTCAAACACTTTTTTCTCATCATATGCTCCTTGTGATGCGAGCAGATTGAGATCAACTAATTGAATAAGTTGAACATTTCGGTCTTTTCCATACACTGTTAGCCGTTCGAGAAGACTTTGCACACTTGTTTCGTTCGGATAAAGTTCATGTTCAATCACACCAATTTGACCTCCATTTTGAACAATTTCTATACGTGCACTACCACCATGTAAATCGACTATGATTCGTCCTGTATACACATGTCGTGATAGATGGTTTATACGCATCTTTGATCCACTCATGATGTTACGCAATAGTAAACGTGG
This sequence comes from Macrotrachela quadricornifera, assembly GCA_022393335.1. Lineage (NCBI taxonomy): Eukaryota > Metazoa > Rotifera > Eurotatoria > Philodinida > Philodinidae > Macrotrachela > Macrotrachela quadricornifera. The sequence goes on along the minus strand of JAJEKB010011252.1, from coordinate 15,822 downwards.
TAAAGTTTCACTACCAATAAAGATTTGATATTGTTGTGCAGTGCGATCGGCAATTTTCAATGCTTCTTTATAGTTGACTTGATAATTCGGTTGTTTTCGTTGGGCAGTCATACAATGAACCGTAACAGCTCGAGTGAACGCCCTAAAAGAAATCAGAGAACATTGTGATCATCGAAAACGACTTTTAACAATATACTAAAAACCTCTTCTGAATGCTATGTTATCTTTAATTTATGGTTATTAAACTTACTTGCATGCTGCACCACTAAAATTAGTTGAAGCGATAGCTAGTCGATCAATAAGATCTGATTCAAGAGCCCATTCTGGAATTTGAGCCAAGATTTTCGTACGTGCTTGAGATGATGGTCGACCAACAAAGAATTTTCCGGACATGCGTCTCAGAAAAGCTTCATCCATCATATGTAAACGATTTGTAGCACAGAAAATCATAAGATTGGGCACATCTTTAATACCATCAATCAATGAGAGAAGTACACTGATCTTATCTACTTTTCCTTCACTTGAATCTTCATCACGTTTCGGTGCAAGAGAATCAATTTCATCAATTGATAAACAGCACATAGCATATGGTACACGATTACATCGGGAAGCAAGTGCAATGATTACTCTTTCTGATTCACCGACCAAAGGACGATTAAGTTCACCAGCAGCTAGAGGAGGTCCAACCATAGCAATGCCTAATTTCATGCTTAGTTTACTCATGATTTCTGATTTACCCGTACCTAAATAAAACTAATTTCTTTCAAGAGAAAAGATCAAAAACAAAAGACTGCTTACCAGGAGGTCCATACATAATGAAACCGCGTGCGGGTTTTACAAGTCCTTTGTCAACTGGACGTTGGGGTTGACGCAATTCGGTTTGAATATTATTGATTTGAGTATTGTATTCATCTATCTGTTTCTCAAAATCTGTAATGCGATTTATCCATTGATCCAATTCATTTTTTAAACGAAGCAATTGTTTTTCGACTTGTTGTCGATTGTCTTCCCATTGTCGATCAATTTTCTGCAATTCTTTCGCTTGTTCACGTGATGACATCGTTGTATCCGCTCGCAGCCGGTCGTCTAGATACACCATATATGCTTGCTCCATTTTTCGATTCAAATTAGTAATCTTTTCATCGACATCCCAGCGATGCATTGTCGCTTCGTTCGACGATTTTTCCAATCGACGAACTTTTGTCATAAGATCTTGTAATTGATCTAATCGTGCTTGGTTATTAGCACTAGATCTTGTCATTCTCAATTCTTTTTCAGATATCGTTAAAGGTTGAAAGAACTCGCTCATAGTGGAAAAGAGTCCATCATCGGCATATCCCTCATCTCGCATCTCGACAAACGATGCATCGATACAAGCTGCCTCAAGTTTGGATAGAGCACCATAGTGTTGAAGTGCTCTCTCAAAACGGAGCGTATGATAGATAAAAAGTTTGAATAAATGAAGATTAGCAAGAAGTTCAGAGCGAGATTCTTTTGGTTGATTCTCTAAAAGTGAAAATATAATATATTTATCAAATCCATCAAGATAAGTACCTGTTAATCTTGAAGACTCTTCATTGGGTGAAGTTTCTTCGAAGCAACGTCGTCGATCATCAGCAACACTTTCTCGTTCTCTATCAACAGCTTCCTTCAATATTTTCTTTGCATTCATGGACAATTTTTTTATATTGTCCCATTCGGTTTGTTTTAAATTGGATAGGTCGACAAACGAGAAAATATCTTCGGTATGCAATGCTCCAAGCCATGTTTCCGCTTGCATATTGTCTTTTTTGGCACACACATCAAAAACAAACTGTTCGAGAGAATTCGTACGTGGTCGATCGGGAATGAGAGACGTTGTAGTTTCATTAGCTTCTCGAGTGCCACTAAACACAAATTGACAATGAATGTGTGCATCGTGGGTCAAGTTCCAGCAAATTGGAAAGTTCTTTTCCGAATGAGGATAAAGTTCAATTTCAAATAGACCTCGAAAATGATCGTACGACCAAGTGCTAAATTCATCGGTAATACAGAGAGATTCGACGAGATGAAGACGTTCTGATTGTCGTTGTCGAATTGTACCTAATGAGCTCACTTGTTCATGAATAAACAAAGCAAGAAGAGATCCAGGATGAAGAAGAAATCGTTTGTTTTCCTGTGGGGACCAGACTTCATCATTAGCAGATCTACCACATAAAATTATAAAAATGTTTAAAATATTTAACATTTAACTCTTAGATCTCATATTCTTATAAAATAGTTAATCTTAAAGCATAATTTATCAAAATTTTTATAAGATTGATAACTGTCTAAAACAATTTATTCAATGACTTTAGTTTTCTTACCCGTGAGTGTTGATTTTCTTTACAATTTGTAACAGAAACGTTTGCAGAAAATCGTCTATGTCTTTTCCTCGACGTTTGATGATCAGTACACATTTGATTTCAGTTAGAATTTTTGGTACTTTATCTTCCTTTATTCGTTCTGGTATTGGGGCAGTAATAGTAGGAGGAGGAGGAGGATCTAATGGCAACTGTTGTACCGGACCTTGAATTACTATGTCAACACAGACAAATGTTTGTTCTTCATCATCATATCTGACACTTTCTTGCAATATCCCTTGATAGTAATCTGAAGCAGCTTGTATTCCAAGTTGTTGAGCAGCATTCAGTAGTGATGTTTTATCAATATTATGTCCATCGAAGTAATTAGTTTTTGACAATGTTCGATAAAGATCACGAAAAGTTTTAACATTTTCTTCCTGCAAGGAGATACCTGGCTTAAAATATTTATCCGGAGTATTCATCAGATTATGGGTAGCCATTTTTTGTAGTAAGAAGAAAGAAAATCAAGTTTGAATGAAGTAGATGTTCGTTGTAATAAATTACCCTAACTCTTTATATATTGTATATGGTTTCGATAAAGACAAATGATATTCTTTTTCTCTTCTTAAGGTTAGAAATATCCAATAATACAAAACATTCGTAATATCTCCTTCCAACATACCAATACATGTTTTTTCTACTGGGAAAAATGCAAAGATAATATATATTACGTGCCTATCAACACACATTTTCTTTCGTTGTCTTGTTTTTTCTTTGTTGTCGCTATAATATCGTAAGTTGGCTATTACTCTATTAACTATGACTTATGTATTAAAATAATTGAGCAACAATGAAATTTCTATTGGTGTCATGAGTCATTGTAAAAAACCAACGAAGTTACTTTCTACTAACTTATTATTATATGGAAAATTTTTCGTCTTGACAGCATCTATATATATGCATAACTACTTCGATTATCAGTCAGTTTTATAAATCATAATAATATTATTAAGTGTAAGTTTATTTCTTTCAGCAAATAACATGTTTCACGTTCCTCATACTATTTCTCTTACATATATTTTTTTCTTTGACTCATATAACATCATATTATAAGTACAGATCACTCTATTTCAAATGATTTTAGAAGTCTTTTTCATAATTTTCTTGTCTAACATGGCTTCAAATTTCAACGATAACGGTGAAGCAGACCGTGAAATGCAAAAGATGAATATGGAATTGAAACGTTTAGAGAACGAAAAACAAGTTGCTATGGATGAATTGCAAGCTGTCGAAACGCGTATCGAAGAACTTAAACAAGCATCAAAAGATCACGAAGCAGAAATTCGTCGATTGGATGAACAAATCAAACAACTCAATATTGAATTAGAAAGACTTGAACAAGAACTCGATGATTTACGTGATGAACAAACTCGTTTAGAACAAACACGTCGTCAACAACAATTGGAACATGATCGTCTTCAAGCCAAACTCTATCAAGAAACAGAACGTCTTCGTGAACTTCAAGAACAATTGAGAGAACTCGAAGAGCAAAAACATGAACTTCAAGAACAACGTGCACAACTCGAACAACGTCGACAACAACTGGAGCAAGAGATACATCGAATCGAAGCACAAATTACTCAACTCGAACAACAATTACAAGAGTTACAGAATCGTCTCCAACAGTTGATGCAAGAAATACGATTGCCGCAATCGTATTTCTTCGTATTTCTTCTTTCAAGGCTTGAAGCAGATATAGATCGTCTCGAGAATGAAATCAAAGATTTACAAAACCAAATTATAGCACTTGAACAAAGAAAAGAACAGTTTGAACAACGTATTCGTGAAAATGAAATGAATCGTGATGCAAACGAAGCTGAACAAAAGAAGATTGAAGATATGAAACGACACATAGCTCATTTGATTAATTTAAAGAAGAATCATATTGCAGAGTTACAAAAAGAACGTGCAAAGTTAGAAACAGAAAAACGTGAAGCAGAACAAAACATAAATCGTGCTAAAGCCGAAGTACAAGCGGCTCAAAATGAAATGAATCGATTTCAAGCTATAGTCAATCGACTTCGACAGGATTTGACTATATTATTAGATGCAATACGAAAAACAGAAAAGGAAATTCAACAACTAAATGGAGAAAAAAATAAATTACAGTGAGTTATTTTTATAACCATACGATATTCATATAGCTACATTTATTCTCAGAGGTCAACTGCAGACGCAAACGAAAGAACGTGTTGATGTCGATAAAAAAAGACAGGATACAAGCGCAAAACTCGATGCAAAAAAAAGTGGATTACAAAAAGCTGAACAAGAACGGAATAGACTTCAACAAAATGTGACTCGTCTCGAAAATGAACTCAAAACATTATCTGATAATCTTCGTTCCTTAATTGATCAACGTGACAAATGTGCTGAACAGCTCGAACATGAGCGTGAAAAACAAAAAAAACTCGAACAAGAACTGAAAACAGAGGAAGATAAACAACGACAAGCAGAGCAAGCTCATCAGAAGCAAGAACAGCAGGTGCGAAATGATGAAGCAGCTTTAAGACAAGCTGAAAGTAAAGAAGCAGCAGCACGTACAGCCGAACAACAAGCACAAGTTCAATTAACAGCAGTGCAAGCTAATTTGGCAACTGCTCAAGCAGAATTGGTTAGTGCTCAAGCGACAGCCACTGCTGCGGCAGCTACTCCAGCTACTGCTGCTGCAGCGGCAGCACGGGTTGCAGCAGCTCAAGCAAAAGTCACTGCTTGTCAAGCTCAATTGACACAGCGCACAACTTATCATCAACTAAAAGTGAGTGAATATACAGCAGCTCGGACACATACCGAAAAATGCCGGGCCACTCTACAACAAGCTCGTGTCACGCTTCAACAACGAAAAAGTGAACTCGAAGCTCAAAAACAACGTGTCAGTGCAAAAAAAGGAGAAGTTGAAAAACAGAAAACAGTAGTAACAACAACAAAAGAGAAACATGAAAAACTGAAACAAGATTGTACTCAAGCACAACAAAAGGTCAAGGACAAAGAGTCAGCAGTAAAAAATGAAAAGTCTCAACTTGCAAAACAGACGAAAACGTGCGAAACATTGACAACGGAGGTCAATCAACTTGATACAGCAGTTAAGAACTTGGCTCAACGTGTTCAAAACCTCGATCAACAAATCAGACAATCACAAGATGCATTGAAACAAAATGAGACTCAACTAAATGGCAAACAATCTCAGCTCACCCTATACAAAAATCAAGAACAAGCAAAAACACGTGAGCGTGATGCAAGTATTGCCGAAATTAACAAACAAGCGGCAATTGTGAGAGAAAAGCAGAAAGAAGTTATGCGCATTGACAATCATTTACAAAATGTACAGGCAAATCTCGATATGTTGAATAAGTCAGTTCCTGAACTTGAAAGAGATTTAGCTGAACAGGAACAAAAATTACAAGAAACGCAAAAAGCTATGCAAAAACTTGAAGCTGAACATTCAAAACTCGAATCTAGCTTGAGCGAACTTGATCGTGAGAAGCAACAGGCAGAACGCGAAATCAAAACACTGACGCGTGATATTGAAAGACAACGTGTGACTCTAAATGAAAAGCAATTTACAAAAGGCGCTCTTCAAGTAGAAATCGATGGAAAAAAGACCGAACTAGTAGCCAAACAAGCGCAAAAGTTAGCACGTGAAGCCCAATTGCATGCTGTTGAAAATCAACAACTAGCTAATAGACAAGCAATCAAAAATGTCGAAAGACAAATGAATGACAAAGAACGGCAGATACAACAACAGACAACTTTACAACAGGAAACAAAACGTCTTTGTGATCAAGCTGAAGCACAACTACGTAATACAGAACCTGATCTTGATCGAATTACTCAACGATTAACTGAAAAAGAAAATAACTATAATAAAAAGAAGAGAGTTGCAGATAATTTGAGTACTCAAGTAGAGCAACGACGAACATCACAATTAGCTGTTGATCAGGAGCTGTCACAACTTTCATCTACACTTCAATCTCGTCGAGCAAAAATAGCTCGAACACAACGTAATATTTATCAAGCGAATCAACATACTGAAGTACAACAACCAAACCGAGCAACTCATACGAACAACGTCACCAATTCGCGTGAACGATTTGAAGAGTACGTTCCGAACGAGGATGAAGACTATGTAACGAACACTGCAAAACTTCATGTGTGAGAAAAATTATTTTTAGAAGAATAAATTGAATGTATTATAAAAAAAAGTCATATACTGATTTCTAGTAACATTCATTTTTGAGCATTCTATTCTTTGTTAGGTATTTCCGTGTGACATGCTTTGATATGAGCATCTCTAAGATCATGTTCATGAACTTAAGTACAGCTGCAATTTTTTTTCAATGAACAGTGAGTATGTGTATAAGATACATGTATCTTTCAATAGAAATAACTTCATAAAGCGACAATAGAGAATGAGAGAATAAAATCTAACTATATGTTAATACATAAATAAACTAGCTATTAACTGCAATGAATCGTTCAAATTGAAGTACAATATTTTCAGCTAGTATCAATGAGATTGATTCTAAACGAATAGATTCAAAAAGATGAGGTGATCATGGACTAATACCTTTAGGATATAGATTACAAATGCTTGAACAAATCGATTCTACATAGTCAATACGACCACAACCACAGATATTTTCGATTTGATTTTAATAAAACTCAATTATTGATTGTATTAGCAAAGAATAAAAGATATTTTTTCATTATCCAAATAACCATCAATGGTTTATTATTGAATCATTGTAATCGATCATATCGATATTCATAATGATATGAATTATTTGACAATAGTTTACAGAATTTCACTTGATTGTTTACTTGTTGTTGTTGTTCAATATACATGAAAAAATATTATTAGATGTTTGAATATTAATAGTAAGCTGTAATTCGTCTCAATAAATCAATAAAAACAAACATGTCAATGAAATCTTCATACAATCAATTTTGTAAAAATTAATAAACTTATTAAAAAAAGAAATATTTGTCATTATGTTAATACAGAAGCATCTCATTCGTTAGAGGCACCTTGAAACGAAAATAAATAGCAATTTCCTTTTTTTTTTTAAATAAATAAATACGAGGGCAAAACAATAGATTATCTTTCAAAAGATATTCTTTGTATATACATACGAAATCTTGTTTATTGGCAATTTTATTTGGCTACCATTTAATCGGTCAGTAAAATAAATGAAACGGCAGTACGATAAATAATTATAAAAGCAGTTAAATAAATGAATGGTCAGTCGAATAAGTAAATGGTTATTAAAATAAATATATGATGCGTAAATTAAATGAAATGATCAGTTATTAAAATGATAAGACCAGTTAATATATTTTATATTCAGTAAATTAAATTAAAAGATAAGTATAAATATTGAAATGTGGCATAGTATAATTCATTTTTTCCCTTTTTTTTCTTTCCTGTGGTAAGTTAAGTTGCACATATAACAAACGTATGACATATATGTATATAGTTTTCTTCTTCACGTTGAGGTATTTTCCACACGTTCTTCTTCTTTGATGTAACTAAGGTATTTACCGTTCCTATAATGTGTTATTTTCATTGCTATTGATCTTTTCCAAGTCCCTTCGCATATAAATAGTAGTTGCTTCCAAAATATATTGTATTGTTTTAATATTGATTGGAAACGTTCATACCCTCGCTAAGATGTTTGCTTCAGATTTAATGTGATGTCAAACAATTAATAAGGTAGAAATGATGCAAGTTGATCAATATACAGGTGATGATGCATCTAATGAAAGAGTTGTAGTAGAAAATCGTGAAATGAATGGCAATGGAAGAACTTTGAGAAAAAGAAAATCAAAACTTTGGGTTAAAAAAAACCACATCAATTTAAAGAATTATTTGATATTTGGTGTTTGGAATTGAACGATCTTTCAGACTGGAAAAATTCAAAATGTAATTGTCCAGCATTTTTTAAAAATTACATATGTAAACACGTTGTGAATATGGGTATTCGTTTGAAACTCTGCAAACCACCACCAGCAGCCAAAACAGTACCGATTGGTGAAAAAAGAAAAGAGGTAGACCAGCAAAGGCCAAACGCGCTTTGCTAGTGCAATAGTTAGGTCTTGATTTATGTTCATCTATTCTTTGAATGACTATCTAATGTTCTTTTGGATTTCTTCTCACTTATTTAAATTTAATCTACTTATATAATATAAATCTTTACGTGATAAAACTTATTTTTTATGCCGTTAAAGTCTATAATTTTGTTGATTCGATTTACGATTTCTTCGGATCAAAATCGAATTTTTTACGGACCAAAATTGATTTTTTTACTGACCGAATTTGAATTTTTTACTGACCAAATTTGAATTTTTTACTGACATTTATATATAAAAAGCTGCCCATTTGACAATTAATTACTGACCATTTTTATCACTGATCATAACATTTATTCTACTGCTCAAATCATTTATTTTACTGACCAATAATATTGTCCCCATTTTATTTTATTTTTTCTTGCTTAAATATTTATTGATGATATCAAATTCAAGGATCGTCCCATATGATTTCCATAACCCCTAAAAAATGTAAGACAATAGAGGCACAAGGACTATAAAAATATGTTTGATATAAAAGTATGAGACTTCGATCCATATACATAATATTCGATGAAAAATCGAACGTCTTAAGTCATACTTTAAAGAAGAAACCAGCGGTGCAGTATGCACAGATTCTTATTAGTATAATAATAAAGATAATGTTTATTCAAAAAGTTTTTCATTTTTTGTTATTCAAGACAGCATGTATGGTTATTTGTGCATGATTTTTTTTTCTATTTGAAGTTGTTTTTTCAATGAAGTATGTCTGAATAGGCAGCATATTATCATAAGTAAATATTATTGTAGAAATAATGGAACTGAATTTGAATAAAAGAAAAGTAACAGTCATATGTCTTTTGCGAATGATGTATGAATTTTTTTCATAATCCTACATCACCATTATTTCAACTAACTATACATAAGTTTAGAAGAAAAAGTGGTTTTTATGCGACGAATTATGGGGTAAAAACTCATGGCTGGGTATACAATGAGTATTATTTATAACTATTGTTATATTCTGGTTATTAGAGGATATCAACTTTAGTATGTTGATTTGTTTTATTGAATAGTTGCATATTGAAAGAGAAATTTTATTAATTTCAAGAATCATTTGAATTTACATTTCATATCAATTTTTACTATAGCAATATCGCAGATTAGTTTTGTTTACAATTTTCTTTTTATCATCATCATTTAAATTAAAAATCAATCACATAATCTAATCGAGAATCTATTTGTATACAGTAGCCTGTATTTTGAGAATACTTTTTTTTTCGATTCTTCATATCTACATCATGATGAATATTTTATTTTTTAGATAATAACATAAGTTTACAAATTATTTATATGAGTATATGATCGATTGGCTTTTTATTCAATTAAACTTATAAAAACAATATATTAAATGGCACGTGCATTTGATCCTGAAAATTTAGATCCTAACATAAAGTTATTGAAGAATTTTGATGAAGCATGGCTCACTGATCTTGCACTAATTCGTGAATTAACTCTACAAGAAAAACAAGCAGAAGAAGACCGAGCTTATGCAGCAAGACTTGCTGGAATTCCGTTGGATGTGATTTCAAATGATATGCGAAGAATGGCTATGTTATTTGATGATTTTGATGATGAAATTGATAATGAAGACAAAGAAACAAGTATGTTCAATTTATTTTCAACTAAGAAATAGATAAAAATTTTCATAGATTTGAAACAATAAAAGGTCTGCTCATGTTTTCATGTGTATTTTAGATATTACTAACAACACCTCTACTGTTTATAAAACTACCAATACTAATACTCAATCGAAATCGTAAGTCATTATTTCTAAATAATTGTATTTGAAATTTTACTTTGTTTGATATATTTAGAAATAAATGTGCTGTGTGTATGGAATTAGTGAATAAAAAAGATCCTTGTACTCCATGTGGTCATACATATTGTATAGGATGTCTCAAAGAGTTATTTATGACATCAATGCAGGATGAAACACTTATGCCACCACGATGTTGTCGACAAGAAATTCCAATTACTTTAGTACGATTAACACCAAAGGAATTACAAGATTTCACTGCCAAACGTCTTGAATATTCAACACCAAATCGTCTTTATTGTTCACAACCTACTTGTTCAACTTTTATTCCACCGACATGCATCGTTAATAGTATTGGTACATGTCCAAAGTATGTCGAAAAATTAGACTCAAAATTTAATCTAAAAAATATATTTATAATTTATATACTAGACGTAATTGTGGAGTTACAACTTGTTCCATTTGTAAAGCAGCTAGTCATGGGAATCGTGATTGTCCAAAAGATGAAGCTACAGCAGCTGTTTTAGCTGCAGCCAGTAAAGCTGGATGGACTCGATGCTATCGTTGCCGAGCAGTAGTAGAATTGACTCATGGTTGTTATCATATCACATGTCGATGTCGAGCTGAATTTTGTTATTTATGTTCGACACCTTGGAAAAACTGCACATGTGCTATGTGGGAAGAAACACGTTTATATCAAGAAGCTCGTATTCGTAGTGCTAGGTACTTTTAAAAATCATAAAATGATTTTAAATCAGAATTCTGTTTTGATTTTAATTATTAGAATTACTGTTCAACAAGTACCACAGGCTGACGCTAGAAGAGATCTCAATCAACGTGTAGAGCAGATGGTCAACCAATTACGTGCTAATCATGAATGTCGACACACAGATGGTTGGATATATGCACGAGGTGGTGGCAGATGTGATGAATGCAATGATTATTTGCGACTATATCTATATCGCTGCCGACAGTGTCAGTTTATGGCTTGCAATAGATGCCGACATAATCGATTATAATGGCATCTTAATTTATTTATCTTTTTATCTTTCACATATGATTTTTTATGATAAATATACTTAGAACTTTAACACATTCGGCTCGATTCAGTTTTCTTAGAAAATTTGTTCGAGATGTTCATTTTCATGAATAGTTAACTTCTAATAAATGCACCTAATGACCTCGAGTGGTCAATAAAGTGGTACCGAAAGGTAGCATTCGAATTAGTTTTTGAGATAGCACTAGTAAATAGCTATTTGGTATACAAGGAAAACTACACGGTAAGCAAAGTGAACATTCTGTAGTTTTGTGAAAGTCTTGTCCGGTCTTGACTGCTTCGCACACCAATCGAGAAGCTGAAACCTGGTCCAAGACAGTAATCAGAAAGTTATTCAAAGCACAAACTCGCTGATGACAAACTCGAAGAAAAGGACGGATCTACTCACAATGTGGGCAGGCGGTGCACTAGCTACTATGCGAAAGGAAGAACACAACAGTCAGAAGAAGCGAGCTATGCGGCGGCAAAGAAAGTAAAAACTTTCTATTCTAACTGTTTTAATGATAAGCATTATGCTATGAAATAAAGAACTCAAATAAAGTACCGGAGGCAGAAGATATGACATCTTATTTTTAACCTTCTGCTTAAGAAAAAAAGCTAAAGAAAATGCTTTTCTATATAGTTTCTCGTTAAACTATAGCGTCGCCCAAATTTAACATATACGGTTTTGCCATATCTCTCACTATTGTTGAAATAGTTACCATCTATTATAAAAAAATTTCGAGCTATGTATGACAAATGCATACAAATGAATATTTTTATAATTGTAATTTGAAAACTTCGAGCAAGAACATATATTCACAACATGTTCTAAAAGTCATGATTTATAATTTACAAATGCATAGAGATGACATCACTTGTATATCATAAATAATTGACGAGAATTTTCATCAATCTAAGTACTATATTGACACATCGAAAGTTAATGAAGACATAACTTATGTTTCATTTTATTTATTACAATTACACTAAATAGAATGACTTGATTCCATAATAAATAATCATGCATTCAAATTTTCTCATTGAAATTATACATGTTGTGAAAGAACAAGCCTTAAATTGATAATATCAAATAGAACTTGAACAACAATCATTCTTATAATTAATTAATTATTCTACTCTTAATAATAATGAATTTAATACAAACTAAACTAAATGTAAATTGATGAATAAAATATACAATGAATAATAATTGAATAAAAATCTAAAAGATAAGTGAATGATATTGTATTTAATGAAATATTATAAATATTCACATTATTTCAATGTTCGATTTATTTTCATCTGGTTGGATTCTTTTGAATCATCATCTCCTTATTCATTTTGAGAAGTTTGTGAAATGAACGATGAATTCTTAATTGTATTTGCCATTTTAGAATACAGAGTATTAGCTTCATCTCATTGATGATTTTCATAACAATTATTATAATCTTGAACCAATTGTTCGAATGTCTGTCGATTATCATCACTGGATATGTTGTTGCTTCACCTAAATTATTTATAGATATCATGACATTTGTCTAAAATGGTGTTTAAACTCAAATAATACACAAGACGAAAATATCTTTCTCGTTTGGATTTTGATAAAACATAGAGAGATTAAAATAATTGTCTATCCTTGTTTATAAAACATGCCACATCCAGCTGAGTAAGCTGATTGGTTTTTGAATTGATGATTTAGAGATCAGTACTCTGTGTATGTATTTCTTTTCTGCTCTCTTTAGGTAATCCTATAAAGATTCTGCTAACAAATATGATAATATCTGTAACGACAAATGAGGAGGAATACCTGCTTGTGCTATTCAGCACGAAGTTTATTTGGCTAGATCACAACTCCAAATGCATCTTCTCTCTTCTTACACGTGCATTATAAAGATATACGCAGAAAATAAGCAGTTATACATGAGAGAACGAGGATAGAGATAAAAGGTCGGCGGTAGATAAAGTGCTCACAATACATAGAGTATATAACATATAGTAAGTGAAGCATAGCAATCAATGACCATTACAATATCTTCCACTGAGAAAAAAAGATGTCAGATACGACCTTCATTCAGTGCCATTTTTTGAACGTTTTTTTAGGTTCATTACTTGCTGACTGTAACTAACAAATCGTCGAGAAAATGGTATTTAAAGTTAGAATGAAGAAAGAGCTTCAGCCATAAAACAGAGCAGTGAAAAATTTCAACCCCATTGTTGCCTAATGGAGAGCATTAGCATCATTAGGCGAATACGTGATTTTCTTGCTACGAATTGACTTTCATTTGTTTAGATATATGCCTATACCACCTAGCAAATCGTCTCTATAATAATAAAAAGGTTTTTCTTAAAAGAGTATGGCCGTAGAGTATCAGTCCTAGTGTACCACTGGTCATATTCTTTTGAAAAAAAAGCTTTGAAAAATATGTTGAATTTTATATTATTCGATGCATTTTAATGCGTCATGTTCAAATATAGTCGTAGTTTACTCATGTCGATAGGACATGCTGCTGACACCTGTAAGTTCAGTCACTCTTTACTACAGTGTCACCATCGTGTCAAAGTGTGTCGACACATGTGTCAGCAGCGTATCTGTATCGCTATTTAAAATCATCCAATTGGTTCGTTTGTGGGGGCTAGGAATATCCAATGAGCGAATAGATTATTCGTATATGTATATTATGTATATTGCACATCCTTTCTTCATTTCGAATGATGACTAGGAATAAATGTCGCAACAAAAAACCGCATTGTATTAGTAACAACAAAAGAAATTCACAAAAATATAACCACAGACATAATGGTGAGATATATAAAAAACTCTGTTCATAATAGAGAAAAAATACAGCTTACACGATAAAAAAAAGGAGAGAAGAATATACAACTATTAGTAGATATGATCAAAAGAACAAATACAGCAATCAAGTTCAAACGAAAAGAACAATTTGTTTCACGTAAATATGGATAAGATCAATAAGAAAAAAGAAACTGTTATCTGATGAATACTTCACTATTTTATCTAATTCAAGTATCATCAAATGTTTGAATATCAAGATCAAGATCAACATCATCCTGATTGTTGTTAACTTCATTAGAAGCCATATTTTGATTATTATTATTTTTGAATTGTTGCTGCTCTTGCTCTAAAACTAAAATAGGATAAATAACAATTTAAGTAAAAATGTATATAACGTGACAAAAAAAAACTCATTTATCTCGATTTCTTTGTGAACGTTCTTGACAATATGAATGACCTATAAATGATAATTATTCATTCATATCCACAACAGATACGTGTAAGCTATTTCTACGGTAGTTACCTCAATAAATGAAATTCTTCTTTAAATTCTTGAAAGCACTTTGACTGTTTTCTGAGAAAACATAGACCTTTATCAAAGAATGAAACAAAACTTAGATTTCATCGCGATTATAGATTGTTTTTCTATCAGAACTAAAGACAGAAAGAAAAGATACATCCATATCTTGTTCGATAGAAGAATGAACAGGTCCAAAATAATTGGTGGTTAGACTAGAAAATCGAGTATTTGAAGATTGACGAACAGGTTGATACTGAGTTAAAGATCGACATTCACTTGAAAAGACTGAAGTTGCAGCAACAACGCTTTGTGAAGGGCTGTTCTTTGAGACAGTGCTCGAGGACATATTCTAAAAACTTCAATAGCTAAAAGGATAAAAAGAGGATATAATTTACCAACAGTAGAACTAATTGATGATGATGAAGGAATAAAATGAATGTTTGTAGGTATATCTAGAACAAAAATACTAAGAGAAAATATTTTCTTCTTTCAATTATATTCAAATTCATTATTAATAGGAGTACAGACAACAAAACGATTATCACAAAAATGAAAAGAGAAACATTTTGAAAGAAGTGCTGTACAAGGTAAAAAGCAGAAAAGATTAACTTCTGCATCAACAAGATAATAAATTTGATCCACACATCCAGACCACAAAGATGAATGTTCATCTATGAAAATAGCAGACGAAAACAGATGAGATTGTGAACATGAATGGAAAAAAAGAAAGAAGAAAGGTTCACCTTGACATGAGAAAAACAAAGACAATTTCATCAAAACATCTTTTTTTCGAATATATATCGAAAAAGGATAGACTTGTCAGAAGAAAAAGAAAATTTTAAATAAAACAGATTCTCAAACTGCGGATTGTATTTTTGAATAATGCTTTCATCAATATAACCATCCATTAAATAATCACAAATAATGACATTTGTTTGATGCTGAATTGCCATAGAATGTACTGAATGATGAATTGTATACCAGTAAGCAAATTGTTCAACAATGTTCCTCGTACCATGAGCTAATTTGTATAACCTATGCAAGCATCATTCAGATCCAAACATACTACAAACAAAAATAATGACGAATTAATGTATGATAAGTTGTAATGTATAATTAATTAAAATTCACTCTTGTTTGATCATAGTACACAATAGCTACTACTATCGGAATTTTTAAAGAAGACCGGTGGAAGAAAGGTTT
>JAJEKB010011251.1:0-16091 GCA_022393335.1 Macrotrachela quadricornifera | reverse complement strand
GATATTAACTTTATTTTTACCTTAAACTTCATCATAAAAGTAACGTGGTATATTTAATATTTACTATTTGATCATGACGTCGGATGAAAAAAAGAACGGTAAGGACAAAGGTCCATCGGATGAACTTTTAAAAACAATTGAACTTTGGCTTCAATGGGATCAATGTGAAGAGACAAGAAAACAAATTGAACAACTGAAAGTAATATTTTTTAATTTGATCTTTTTTCATGATTATTATTTCTTTCTCTTCTCAAGAAAGAATCGAAATGGGATGATTTAGATGCTTGTATGACTCATCGAATTCATTTTGGTACAGCTGGTCTTCGTTCAAAAATGGGTGCTGGATTTGCTTTAATGAATGAATTAACAGTTATTCAAGCAACTCAAGGATTGATTCGTTACATGCAAGAAGCATTTAAAGATGAAAATAAACCTCTTTCTGTGGTCATCGGCTTTGATGCTCGTCATCAGTCACATAAATTTGCTCGTTTAGCAGCTGCATTATTTGCTCATGAACAATTTCGTGTTTATCTATTCGATTCTATTACTGTACCAACTCCAATGATTTCGTTTTCAGTAAAAAAATTAAAATGTCAAGCAGGTATTGTTGTTACAGCCAGTCACAATCCAAAAGAAGATAATGGATATAAAGTCTATTGGAATAATGGAGCTCAAATAATATCACCTGTTGATATGAAAATTGCCAAAACCATTGAACAAAATTTCGAACCATGGAAAAATAATGCTTGGCAATTAGATATACTTGATAAAAACAAAACCAAATTAGTGTCTGATCCTATCGATGAAGTATACAATTTATCTATTTTCTACTTACATAATTTTAATCTTATCTATTGTTAAAGATTTGTGATATGTATATGTCAGAATTATCAAAATTAACTCATTTTTCTGAAATCAATGCAATAATTCCATTAAAATTTGTTTATACACCAATACATGGTGTTGGTCAACCATATACTGAACGAGCTTTTTCAACTTTTAAATTTCCTCCATTTATTTCTGTTGAAAAACAAAGTACACCAGATCCGGAATTTCCTACAGTAAAATTTCCTAATCCTGAAGAAGGAAAGGAAACATTGGCATGTGCTATTCAAACAGCTAATGAACAAAATGCTGATTTTATTATATCAACAGATCCTGATGCTGATCGATTTGCATTAGCAGAAAGAGATCTTAGACAAGATAGCGAAACTGGTTGGAGAATTTTTACAGGAAATCAATTAGGTGCATTATTAGGTTAGTATTTATTCTTTTCATCTTAAAATTATTGTATAAGATTATTATTAAACAGGTTGGTGGCAATGGTTTACTTGGCGTAATAAAAATCCAACAGTTGATGTAAAGAATGTTTATATGCTTTACTCAACTGTTTCATCTCATATTCTCAAATCTATTGGTCAAGTTGAAGGATTTAATACAATAGAAACATTAACTGGGTTTAAATGGATAGGAAATAGAGCTCATCAATTACTCAATGATAATAAACATGTCCTATTTGCTTTCGAAGAATCTATGTAAGTTAAAAAGAATATTAGTTTTCATGCATCCAATGGAGAAACGGCAAACTCTAGGAGTCCTGAAGTCTGCCGTTTTTCCTTTGCACGCATCGATATCTTTATTCTTATAGTGGA
Source organism: Macrotrachela quadricornifera (assembly GCA_022393335.1). Lineage (NCBI taxonomy): Eukaryota > Metazoa > Rotifera > Eurotatoria > Philodinida > Philodinidae > Macrotrachela > Macrotrachela quadricornifera. The sequence goes on along the minus strand of JAJEKB010011251.1, from coordinate 14,439 downwards.
TTTATGTGTGATGCTCAGAATGTTTTGGATAAAGATGGAATTTCAACTATGTGTATTGGTGCAGAAATGTGTGCATATCTAAAATCTATTGGACGAACATTACATCAACAATTACGTGAAATATCTTTACTTTATGGTTATCATATTAATAACAATTCATATGTCATTTGTAATAAAACAGATGTTATGTTAAAGATTTTCTATCGTCTTCGACATTTTGATCAAGATGATTCTAATGTAAGTTAGAGAGTTTTTTATCTACTTCTTGATCATTCACATTATTTGGTGTTTATATAGGAAAGTAAGGGTGGTATCAAGGAGACAAGTCAAGAACAAAAAAATCTTGTTCAATATTCAAATAAGTTAAAGTCACATATGGGTGATGATGAAAATGAATCTATTGATGATAAGAAAAAGAAAGAGGAAACTTATGTTTATCCAAAGAATTGTGGTCGTTATAAAATTATAGGAATTCGTGATTTAACTGTTGGAATTGAAGTAGATTTTCGTGATAAAGGCAAAGATAAAAAACCAACTCTTCCATGTTCATCTGCAAATCAAATGATTACATTTTATTTTGATAATCAATGTGAAATGACTATTCGAGCTAGTGGAACTGAACCAAAAATAAAATGGTATTCAGAAATTCGAAAAAATATTCAACCAACTAATGAAAATCCAATGATTGATGATGAACAATTTCGTCGAGAAACTAGAAAAGAACTTCAGGATTTAGTTGATACTGTTATTCAGCAATTTTTACAACCAGAAATAAATCAACTTGCTGAACGAGAGACATCACCAAAATAATATAATAGACTATTATTTTTCTTAATCGAAATAAATTATTCAAGCTCACACGTTTTCTTTTTCAATCTATCGTTTATTTTTATAAATGTACTTTTTTCTTCTTGTGTTCTTCACAATGTATATCGAAGAACGCAAGAAAAAAAAATTGATGACAGTGCGGGACTATTTATGCGTATATATCCTTCGTAATCTTTCCTTTTCATAGTTTATCTAACTCGTATGCAATAACCCTTTTTTATCTTTTATTGTCTCTTCATCATCATCATCAAATGAACTTAACGGACGGTGTCTTTGTGATGAAATCAAAGCTAAAAACCTTGTCAACGCAACTCCTTTGAGGCTAAAAATATGGAACTCACATGCGTTAACGCATCCGACCTGATTCAGTTTTCTTAGAAAATTGTTTCTAGATGTTCATTTTCATATTATACGAAGCATGTTTCTTCTCTCTCTCGTCTTGTATATGAATACGACCAAAATTTTCGAACAATTCACATATCGTTTGAAGAGACCGATGGAGAAGGTAGCACTAACTTACTTAGTGAAGTAAGTTCTCTCGATGAAGATTTTGATAGAATACATCTTGAATCTGACAGTTCTGACAAAGAAGTTAATAATAACAAGAAAATGACACGGAATTGGTTCAAGACAACAATCAACAAGTCATTCAAAGCATAAACTCACTGATCATAAGCTTGAAGAAAAAGAAGGCTCTACGCGCAATGTCGGTAAACGGTGCACTGGCTGCTGCTATGCGAAAGGATGGGTTCAACAGTCAAGAGAAGTCAGCCGTGCGGCAGCAAAGAAAATAAAAACTTTCTGCTGTGACTGTAAAAAAAATTTTTTGTTCTGAATGTCTTAATGATAAGCATAATTCTATGGAGTAAACAACTCAAATAAAGTCTTAAAGGCAGCACAGTTGACTCCTTATATTTCGTCTCCTACAAAAGAAAAAAAGCAAAGGAAAATTGAATAATTCCATTATCGTTCAATCAAACGGTCAGATTTTTTTTTATCAAGAGTAGAAACATGTTCACACTCGAAAATCATACGAACAAAGTTCGCGGAACACTTTGTTAGGTGTATTGTTATTTTTCCATATCTGTGAAAAGTAAAATTTTCTTATTGAGATCGATAGTGATGATTAACTAAGGTTCTCACTAATCTTGTCCGTATCGATTTAGAATATGAACATACCTCTATCGTTGATTAAAAAATGAACCCGTTTGGTCGAGTCGTAATGGAGAGAGATTTTCAAATTTTTCTAACTCTAGTGACTTTCTAGACACGCTATATACCTATTAAGGATGATGAAAATAGATGAAAAACATTTAATCATTGAGAAGAAAAATGATACGCTGATTTATTTTATATTCTTTCGTTATTCGATTAGATTTGTACAAGTGTACAGATATACACATAAAATTCTTATTTTGGTTCTCTCAATCATATCACATAGATAAAAGAATAGAACATACATATCAATCAATGCTCATTCAGCTGTATCTCCAATATCCTTTTTCACATAGTTTAAATAACATAATGTATGCGAAACGATTCAGTTATGTATAAGAACAAATAACGCTCGTCGAGAGCGACTTACTTGACCGTCTATTGAATTATAGAGTTTTCTTAGCTGCAAATCAGTATCTCAACCAACAGTGGCGACTAAAAGCAGTTGTCGTCACTGTTCCACTTCAAAACATATCTGTCGATTGCCAATACGAAGATCAATGCTGTGGACTAATATAAGACACTTCATAGAGTTAAACCTAAATCCGTTTGATATTTTTCATTGACATGACAAGAAACGCAAACGGGAGTAGCTGGCAGTTCGTCGACACCCTCGCGGGGCGCCACTAGCCGCTTTGAAGCCTCCCCATCATCCAGCTTACTCACCCTCAAGATTTGAAGACCCAAGGGCATCTCCTCCTCTCCCTAGTACAGGATTTGTAGATTCGTATATGTTAATGCTATGACCTTTGACCGCTGACAAACATAAAAACTATTTTTTTTATATGACCCTCCTTTCAGTCGAGCGAATGAAAATATAATAATCAAATTATTTAAGATTTTCTCGTTTAAGTGGAACAATCTCAATGAAAAAAAAATTTGTCTTTAGAAGTTAAAAAATCAATGTTTTATGGATTATGTTGGCATATATGTATTAGCATTGGAATCTTCTTCTGCATTTGTGAATATTTCGTTACAAATAATACATTTAGGATTATGATTATCTTGTTGAAGTTGAAGAAGACATTTTCTACACATTGTCTTATGACGACATGGTAAACATCGAGCAAATCGAAGTTCATCAAAACAGACAAGACATGGTTTAGAATTAGCTACTTGCTCAGTGATCAATTCAAGTTGTACAACAACTTCTTTGGCTGTAGGTCGATCTTCTGGATTTACATTGAGACATCGAGAAATCAATTGACGATAAGTCTCTGGAATTTTATCAAGAGCATTGATATGAGCTTTGGAAATTGGATTCGGTCGATCATAGATTGGTTTGGGAGATACCATGTACATCAGTACACCAAGTGAATATACATCAAAAGCTGAACCCTCATAAGAATATTGATGATCAATAGAAGAAGAAGAAGAAGATGAATTTGTTGTCAGTTCAGGTGGAAATGGTGGTGTACCAATAAAAGTAGAATTTTCAACTCCATGTTTACAAGTACCAAAATCTGCAAGAAATACTTGTTGATTGATATCGAGAAGGATGTTCGAAACTTTAATATCACGATGAACTAATCCTTGAGCATGCATTTGTGTTATAATACGAGCAATGACGAGTGAAATCTGAATAGCTTTATCTAGAGATACTTCATGAATATGGTTGAGAAGATAATGATGTAAATCTGTTTCATAATAAGGTAATAAAATAAAAAGTTTATTGGGTTGATCTGGCTTTTCATAAAGATATCGTAATGGAGCAATATGATTAATATTCAAACGAGTGACAGTTCGATGAAAATGAGCTTCCATATAGTCAACATTTCGATGAACAATGGAATCACGTAACTCTTTGGCAACAAGACGTTCATTAGATCCCCAAGAACACGGATGAACTAGGAAAAGTCCACCTTCACCTATAACTTCTTGTTTAATATCTGGTGAATCCCCATTATGTTCGGATAAATTAAGATTGGCTACTAATTGACATTCTATACGTGCAAATTGTGGGGCAAAAGTACATGCTAATTCATAAGCTTTTTTTCGATGTGCAACTGTCTTACGTACGAGTTTATGATAACAATTTATTTTATCCACAAATTCATTTTCACTTTTATTAATGCATTCACCTATACTATTTCCAATTTCTTCACTTCTTGTTGATAATTTGTTTTCAAAATCTTGAATAAATTCTCGAATATATTCTTTTTCATCCTCAATCTCATCCTGTCTCCAAGTTTCTCCCGGATTTTTGCCCTTAATCTTATCATACAAATACTTATAAGCAACTAAAGGGATGCCCATAGCAGTAAACAAAGGTAGGTATACGAACGAGATAACCAATTTGTTGACTACGTTCATCACATTACGATGACGAAGAAAAACACCCATATCATTAGTGTACTTTAATATTTCTCGATATGCTGCATTCAATAATTCGTTCTTGGTACTACAAACTGATAATAACTGTTGATTGATGACGAGACTTGTGTCATTGTTAGTTAAGCACAAAACTTCAGTGAATACTGGTTTGAATATTTCGTTTTCAATAGTCAATTCGAGAAATTCCTTGTGACAATAATTTGGATCCCATGAACTAATAGGTATGTTCGAGTCACTTGGTGGTTTAGAGTTAAGAACTTCTTCATTGGCGCATATATCGGCCAGTATAAATGGTTGCACTGCAAGTCTGACAGCTGCTTTGCGTTGCCACCATCTTCCTCGTTCACAATTGATCATAGCACGTTTTTCAATATTATCACGTCGTTCCCGAAATCGTTGAGGAAGACGTCGATTGATTTCATTTACAATGTAATTAATTTTCAAACGATATTCTTGAAAGAAGCTTTTACCCCATTGAAAAGCTTCATCTCGTAATTTATCCCATTCATTTTGAGATCGTCGATTTGTAATAAGAACAAAATCAAAAAAAGCATCAATAACTGTAAGAATAATTTCACTCACTTGTTTGGTACTTTTCAAATCATGTTTAGCAGCAAAATAAATAATACGATTGATTGTATTATTGTTCATGATTATTTCCATGGGATCTGTTGGTTGTTGAACACTGAAAATATCGAAACAATCACAATTTTCCAGTGAAGTACGCATTTCATTCGATAGATCGCTGCTCATTTCGTTAACTTTGAGTAATAAATTGAATCGTTTTAATCGTTCTTTTTCAAGTAATGTTATCTCATCCTCATCCTCATCCTCATCTTCTTCATGATCATTGCGTATGGTTGTGACATCAGCTTTTGTATTGAGAAAAAAAATTCCATTTCCATGAAAATGATGACCAAGGGTAAGTTTCAGTTGATCAAAGCATTTTCGTGTATCATCAGATACAGTCGGATTATCGTAGAGAAATAAAAGAGAAGGACGCATAGCTTTAATTAAAGTCAATAGATTATTTCGTAGAACAGGAGCATCACAAGCTAAAAATCCTGGTGTATCATACAATTCTAAACCAAGTTCAAGTATCGGTGATGGAAGGCGAATTTCGACGAAGAAAGAAGCCCATTTATCAAATTGATCTGAATGTTCATCACAATCAGTTGGTCTTAATAAATGTTCTTTTACTTTTTCTTTTAATGCTTTTACATTAGCTTTTTTTGTCGATGAATACTCAATGAAACAGGATGATAGATCGATTTTACTTCTTTTTATTTCAACATCATCAATAATTGAACGATATAAAACTATACAGGCTTGATCATTGGATGCATAAGTAAATTTAACAATACGTGCTGATATTGCTCCAGTACCAGTTGGTAAAAATTTTCCACATTCGAGTAATTCATGAACAAAAGATGTTTTTCCTGATGAATTATATCCACAAACTGCTAATTGAACTTTATCATATGGTTTGTATTCTTCAATAATTTTTTGTTTTTCATCATCGAGAAAAATATGAGCTGTATCTTTTATTGTTGTCAGTTTTTTATAAATATTTGTAAGTTTTTCTAAAATATTTTGTTGAAGTTGAAGAAACTCACGTGTCGTCTTTAATGTCGAATTTTTAATTAAATTATTTGTTCTGATTAATTTTTTGATGAATTCAGAATTTCTTTCTACTGTATTCGCCATTTTATCTTTAATATAAAATGAATAAATGTTTGTCGTAAAATGTCTTGTCTTTCTTTCTTTCGTCGCTTAGTTTAAAAAACATGAAAAAGAAAAAGTAAAGTTGCATTTAAATATAATAAGAAAAAAAGTGCATGATCAGATATAGGGGCATTTATTTGGATATGATTTAAAATAATTTTCTAGATAAGAAATCCTTTCTTTTATGTAAGTATTGACTATTAGTTTTTATGACGTCAATTTATCGTTCTTTTTCTTTTTCACTCGATTTAAAAAAGAACGCTTTGGTTTTTTTCCAACTTTTGAATGATTCATTAAGTACTCGAATGCAAATTTTATATAAAGGGCCAATTCGTCAAGGAAGAGGTCATCAACACAAAATATGAAATGCTGATATTCCTGTTAGTGAACGTTTTCGAGTCGAAGAACCTGTAACAACTCACGGATCATATCAAACACGTAAAGAAATAGAGGGAATCAGAGTGATTTGAAGCAATGGTCAAAAACAAAAACTATTATCACCATTTCTAGATGTTTAAAGTATTGAATTGAATTAGATTTTTATCTATATATATATATAAAGAAGAAAGTTTTTTCGTTTTTCATGCATTTGGACACGGTATGAATAAATGCAATGAAATTTTGCACAGAAGACCCTTTCGATCAGAGGAAGGTCATAGGGTAGTTTTGCGACCCAAAATTTTCATGTGAGGCGGACGTTTTCCCCTACGATTGGGCACGCGACATTTTAGGATAATCGAAGAAAAATGAACTGAATGTACAAGATGAAGTGCAACCGTATGAATGGAAATATTCATCGAATAAAGAAAATAAAAAGTGAGCTGGACTTTTATTACGCATGAATCATAATGGATTGGAGCAGAGAACGCGTAGTGAAAAAAGGTAATGACCGAACGTATATGATAAGTATATGCAAAGAAGAAACCTAATACATATGATGATGCATACAAAACCCAAAGAATGTGCCAAACACATTTGATAATATATACGGAACGAAAGGAATATACCAAACACATATGATGATGTGTAACGAAACAAAGGAATACATCTAACACATGATAATAAATGCAGAACGAAGGAAAAATTCCGAATACATAGGGGACGCGTATTGAAAGATAGAAAAAGACCTAATACATGTGATGAATGATTCCAACAAGCATGAGATGTACATATATATATATATATATAAATGACAATGTTCCACTTACTACTAAACACATTTTGCCAAGAAGCTTTCTTAACTACAAATTAACTTCAAAATCGTTCAAAACGTCAATCAAAACCATTTATCACAAGATTCCAGAATCAATTTTTTAAGTATTCATTAAATCAGTGTGTTATAGCTATCTCAAACGTATCTGCGTCTAAGTTATCAAGGTAACTTTGTTAGGAACACTTTTTTTAAGAGGTATTTCTAACGTATATTACTTTATTAGAAAATTTAGAAAATGCCAACAAAACGAAGTGTCTGTGCGAGCAGAAGTACATCAGCTGCGAATAGAATGGCAGGTTCCCAAATAGCTGAGACCGCAGAACAGAGGCAAATCAGACTTGACAATCAGTGTACAAGGCAGTGGTCGCACGAGCAGCCAAGACTCCAGACCAAAGACGAGCTCGAAGTGAAGATTAACGTACAAGACAAGCAGCCTTAAGAGCCGCACGCTGGACAATTTTAGAAGATGAAGCATTTCGATACAATTCATCTAACAACAGCGACAACTATCCACAATTTAATATTGGACAAATGAACGACCCTTGCTCACACTGTGGTGCTCTTAGGTGGATTGGAGAAGTTCCACGCATGCGTTGTTCCAGTGGTAAGATCAAATTATCAAAATTTCGGTCTCCTCTAAAGCCACTGGAATCATTAATTTCAGGGAAAACGGATAGATCGAAGCATTTTCTGGAAAATATCAGGAAGTACAATTCCTGTTTTCAGATAACGTCTTTTGGTGCGACAAAGGACGTATGCGAACCAGGTTTCATGCTTACTTTCAAGATTCACGGTCAAGTCTATCATCGTGTGGGATCTCTCTTACAATCCTCAAATGAGGAATATAAATTTCTTCAAATTTACTTCATAAGTGACGAACAGCAACAAGCAAGGAAACGTTGCAATAGCATTCCTGGTGCAAGACAAGACATTGTTCTGGGACTACAGCAAATGCTTCACCAATATAACAGTTATGTCCACTTTTCAAAGGATGCTTTCCGATTAATATAAGGTGGTCATTCAAGTGGACAAGAGACTTGCTGGAGAACACGAGCGACACTTTAATTAACCTGTGACAAATATGAGATGACGATCATCATTGCAGGCAATGAATTTTACAGGAGAGATATCATCTTGGAGAAAAGAAACAATCAACTGCAGAGAGTGGCCGAGACACACAGATCTTATGATGCCTTGCAATACCCTCTTATCTTTTGGGAGGGCAAAGATGACTATCATTTTCTCATCATTCAGGTTAATCCGAAAAAGGAATGCCTGTTCGTGGAAAAAAGGTATCGGCGATGAACTTTTATAAATACAAAATGATGGTGCGAGTTGGAACTACCAATCACATCTTAAGATGTCGCTAATTCTTTCATCAGTTTGTGGTTGACGTATATGGCAAAATTGAAAGTGAGCGATTATTGTACGTACGCCTTAATCAGAAGAAACTCAGAATGGCGGACTATATTCACCTAAAAGATGCAGTAGCTAATGATGACAATGCGGATAACCTTGGCCAATTAGTGATTCTACCATCCACGTTCACCGGAAGTCTCCGCCACATGCACGAATACACACAAGACGCTATGACGTATGTTAGAAATTATGGAAGACCTGATCTTTTTGTGACGTTCACTTGTAAAGCGAAATGGAAAGAAATCCAAGCTGAACTGATGCCTGACCAAACTCATTATGGTCGCCATGATTCGTCGGCAGGATGTTCAAACAGAAGCTTATTAAACTTATGGATGCTATTACCAAGGGTCATGTATTTGGATCAACTCGATGTTGGATGTACTATATTGAATGGCAAAAGAGGGAGCTGCCCCACGCGCACATCTCAGTATGGCTGAAGAATAAAACTAGACCAGATTTGATAAACAGCATCATCAGTGCGGAGCTACCCGACCCTTAACATGATTCCTGTCTGCTCAGAATAATAGTGAAAAATATGGTACACAGCCCTTGCGATAATGTCAATCCTGGCGCTCCCTGCATGAAAGATGATAAATGTACCAAAAAGTACCCAAAAAAATTCTTTGATCAAACTCACATCGGTGAAGATTGCTATCCGCTTTACAGAGGAAGAACCCAAGAGGATGGTGGTGTCAAAACTAAAATCGAGATGAGAATTGGACACTTCTTTCGAGCTGTCGATATGGAAATCAACAACAGATGGATTGTGCCGTAATGTCCATTACTCTCCCGGATCTTTCAAGCTCACATCAATGTTGAGTATTGCAATTCGGTGAAGTCAACCAAGTACATTTGTAAATATGTGAACAAGGGCAGCAATCAGGCAATGTTTGGCTTGAAAAGAGATGGAACAGCATTCGATGAAGTTTAACGCTACTTGATGAGTCGCTATATCAGCAACAATGAGACAGTTTGGCGATTCCTGGATTTTTCAATTCATGAGTGACATCCTACGGTAGTGCATTTGGCTGCATTTATTTTACTTTGCCAGAAAGATGGCTTCGCCAAGACGCTCCTTTATTGTAACGTCCTAAAGTATTACACTTGGGACGCCTCAGCAAAAGTTTTTGAAGCACCAAGTTCAAGGAGCGGAGGTACCTGAATGTATCGGTGTAAGTGCAGCAGACGCTCGTGGACGCGTTTATACTGCGCATCCAAATAGCTTTGAATGCTCCTTTTTGTGGCTCCTACTTGACACTGTTCGAGGTTCTACTTCATTCGAATCTCTTAAAACTATTAATGGTCAGAGCTGCGCAACATTTCGCGAGGCTTGCTTGAGGATGATGCACACTGGAATGCCACGATGCAGGAAGCTGCTGCGGCTCATTCACCTGCGAGTCTAAGATATCTCTTTGTTATCTTGCTGATCACGTACGGAACTCTTACTTTAACTATCACCAATTGTTACATGTTTTTCTTTGAAAGAGATATTGTCAAACAAGTGCATAATAGTGGTAACTTGTATTTTCGATATATTTCTTACAATTAACTTGCCTACTCGACACTTAATGAAACAAAACAATGATCGATGGAATTAATTCAATGCGATTATCCATCTATCTGTCAATAACAATTTATACACAGCCGATACCCTTGACTTACATATGAAAAACCAAGATGGAACACTATTTACTAAAGTATATCATAAACCATCACATGAATCTTATTATTTACCATTAAACATTATTCATCCATCACATATAAAAAAAATATACCATTTGCTATGCTATTTGATCACTACTTATCTAATACCATAATAATGGAATTTTGATAAAAACAATTTTTGTTGAAACCCAGTTAGTTGTTTCAGATCGTAATGTGTGGAGCATTTTGTATCCCATTTTATAGTTGCATGTTCTTTGTTTTCAAAATAAGCAAAACTTTGAGCGACTATATTTCGACGTTACGAAAACAGGATCGTTTCTTGCTAAGAACTGTATTCGTTATTGTCTATGTCACTTTTTTATAACTGTTCTTTGTAAATTGTAGAGCTTGTCACGTTGCATCTTACGGTATATTTTGTTGTTTTTTAATACAAAATATTAAACGAAGATAGAATGGAATACAAAATGCTCCAGACGTTATGATCTGAAACAACTAACTAGGTGTCAACAAAAATAGTTTTTATCGAAATTCCATTATTATGGTATTAGATAAATAGTGATCAAATAGCATAGAAAAATAGAGTAAAAGACGCTCTATCTTTTTATAAAAACAGAAAATTATTTCGAGCTTTCTGTAAGCAAAAAACGTGCCGCTGCCACTACTTTTGGTATGTCCTAAGTAATTTAAGTAGTGTAAACATACCCAAATAAATGATTATAATCTCTGTGTCGATTTTTCTTCATTTACTTTTGGAATTATGAGACCAATTGATGTTTATAATCTTTAACTACTTTGATTTCTGTTCATCTTTCCAATCGTGCGATACTTTATGAATAATTGAACCATTAACAAAGATTTTATTTGGGTTATTAACAATTCATAATATTCGATCTCAAACTCATTATCGTCCTACAAAAGATCAACTGACATGGATATTAATTGTCCAAATTGGAATAGATTTATTCTTTTCGTTACCCAGTGTCATAACACCATTGTTTTGTTCCATGATCATACCCACAGTTAGCAAATTTCGAACTCTTTCTAGAATATGTCAACAAGTAACACACTTTCTCTCATTTTTCTTCAATATTCTTTCAGTCGCTCTTTTCTGAAAGAATTTGAAAAACTTCTCAAGTTAGTTTATCATCGTTGCCGAATAATAGACCGTTTGAATCAAATTCCTCGATATACTTGACTTTTCGTGTTTCTAAATCCGACATCTCTTCAGAAAATTTAAAACGATCAGTTTGAAAGAAAACAAAATGAAAGTTCGAGTTTTTTGTACGAAAGTCATGGAAATAAGTCATCAATCAAAACGGCTCTGGCTTGTTTTCTCAATATCAACTATCGATCATCTAACTGCAATTTTTGAAGTAGAAGAGCAAACCGCTTCTCATAGAGAGATATATATTCAACTGTCGTTTATATCGATCACATCATGTACTCGAGAACCATTTTTTGATATAATAAAGTATTACAAACAAAACTCAATTCATCGAATGGAAGTATATATAAGTTTAGTTTTATTAAGAAGAGACCAATATCATCAATTTTTTGACAATTACATCGTAGTCATCGTAGTTCGTACTGACGCATAGGGGTATAAAAGAAAATATCGCAAGCACTCTAGCTCATTTTAACTCTTTACAGTGAGAAAGATATTTTATTTATTTTCTAAAGAATAGAGGTCAGTGCCAGGGTGTGTTAAATAATCAATTTGGTATTTATTATTTAGAAAATGCTGAGATTGACGGGGCGTAAACTTTTACAAGTGCTAGTTTTTATCGCAGTTGAACAAATGGGGGAAAAGAGATACGTCATATAAATTTTATTCGTATTTTTTAAGTAAACATGAGTTTAAATATAATAATATAAAGGCAATTCTCCGTTTAACTGTTACCAAATGGTCGACTAACATTGAAAAATTTCATTGAACTATCTTTTCCTCGTTGAGTAGCACCAACGAAATCAAATGTTAATGGAAGATCGTGAATACATTTTGGATCCTTCCAATCAGCTGAAAATAGATCAGGAAATAGCCAAGAACAGAGTAGTTTCAATGAACAGTCAAATCCAACTGCAGCCATATTAGCTGTAACATGTCCAGCTAAGGGTATAGCATAGAATGTTCGTGTTTTAGCAGTTATTGTGGCTAAATGTGCTGCTTGATCAAAGATCGTCGAAGGATCAAGTTGACCTGAGATCATTAGTAATGGTGTATAATTCGATACTTGAAAACGATATTCATCTAACGGATATTTTGGCCATTGTGTACGTACAGAAATATATTTGTCAGGATTGTCACTACCCATAATTGATGAATTATGCCAAGACATATATGTATCTTTGTCTACATCGGATTCATTTAAAGCTAACCATGTTTCTGATTGCACTATATTTTGATTTAAAACTTTACAATTGATGAATCCAGCTCCATTCTCAAGTTCATGAGGATCAGTAGTAGCAACCAAATTATCTCGAAAGAAAAAATCCAAAGCAGCTACATCTTGAGCATTACAACGAGTTAAACGAAATATAATTGCTGGTATTACAAGACGATCATAATATCGTTCTGAAGGTTGAATCATTCCGAACAATAAACCACGAAGTTTCGATGACGTCAAATGATAATTAGTTAAATTATTTTTAATACATTGCTGTTTATTTGCATCCATATCAGTTAGAATACGATAGAGCATTATTTCTGGTGATTCACGACCAACAAAATATTGATTACATTCTGGTTGTGTTTGACAGTAGACTAAAAATTGTTTTGCTACGGATGATACATACAAATCTGTACGACTATCGGTAGAGATTAAAGGATTGACAACACCATCCATGGCAGCTGCTTGGATCAATGTTGGATATATTTGTAGAAAACGATCTAACCATTGTGTACCATATGACACACCAAGAATAGAAATACGTCCAGGATTATCAGCTTGATAGGTTTGAACTTGAACAGATAAATCATGAGCAGCAGAAGTGATTGAAAATTGATTTAATCCTTCAATTCCCCATTTTGACGTTAAATAACTAATACATTCGACAGTGACATTTTGAGAATTTTTGTCATCACAACCTAAGACAGTCGATAATCCAGTACCACGATGATCAGGTAATATTATATTTAAACCAATAGAATTTGGAATAAGCCGTGGAGCATTTTCTACTAAAGCCCAACCTGATCCACCTGGCCCACCCATTAAAACAAAGAGAGTATTATTTGAATTTAATTTTTGCGATGGACGAAGACGAGACATTGAAAGAGTAATGGTTCGATTGGGTTTAGCATAATTTAATGGCACTTGTAAAGTACAACAATCTAGTACATAATTTTCAATTGTCGATGGATAACCAGTGACATTACAAGTTGACCAAGTACATCGATTAGCTCGAGCATAAGCACCGGTATCAATGACAGCTGCTGATGACCATATCGGACCACAACGTTCTTGAAAAATTGTACTTAATATCAATATCAATGTAAGAAATTGATGCATTGGGAAATTGTGAGAATACCTCGTCGTTAATATTTAAAAAAATATAAGTGAATGCATGAAATGCGCACAAACGAAGATAGAATACGAAATAATATAAATATCCTTTCTTTATTTTTCGATAATCATTGATGCATAAATCAGTTCTCTTTTCTTAAACAAAAAATAAGCAACTAACATGCATACAGGTAAATCATCGACTCGTCTCTTCAGTCTTGTCTCTAATAATATGAATAAGAAAAGAATCAATGATTTATAGGTTAATCTTTTCAAAATAAACATTGATCCATCGATCTTACTCTTTCTTTCCTTTAAAAAATCTTAACACATTCGACCCAATTGAATTTTCTTAGAAAATTTTTTCAAGATGTTCACTTTCATGGACTATTAACTTCAAACAAATGCATATAATGAGTCATTTTTTTCTGACTAAGTGAATAATCGATCAACATTTGCCTTAGAAAAATATATTTGAATGTCATTTTAACAAAAAAAAGGCTTATGAAAAGGTCAATCAGAAATTGTAAAGGATTAAAG
>JAJEKB010011248.1:0-11687 GCA_022393335.1 Macrotrachela quadricornifera | reverse complement strand
ATACTAGTCATAAAACTACATTATTTACATTATTTTCTTTAAATTTAGTCTATAGTATTCTCTACTGAATCACTTACAAATATCAAAGTGCATATCTTTGCTATCTATACATCATTCACTTATCTTTGTTGAACGACGTTGTCCAGATGTATCATTCTTTTATGTTTCAATTCATGTTTGGCTGAGCTTTTACCGATCATCTCTTTTAGAAAAGATGAAAGCATAAGAATTCTTATTATTTCATCGTGATACACAATTGTAAATGAGGTAGTTTTTCTCATAGCAAATAAACATATCTCGATCGTGTACACGTACAGAGACAACATTGGTGGGATGCGTGCTCCGGCTGTACTTTCAGTCAATCTACATCATGCTGAATTGTCGCTTTATACTGATGAGCAACAGATTCAATATATTTTTGTTGGTAACTTATCATTAGAATCCTTATGAGAGATCAATTATGATGTAATTGTCTGTCGATTCGAGATTGGCATAATAATCTATAATTATTATTAAGTAAATTCGGTAACGATGGATTCAGATCCTTTGTAGATATTACGAATGGCGTGATTGAAGTAGCATGTAATTTTAATTAATTAAGTAGCGCAATATCAGGAATAAATGATTGTTGATAATTGTCGTCCATTTTTTTTAATGTTAAAGCTAATAACTTAGTTTTGTAATAATAATAATTATAATAAGGAAATTTATATGCGATAAAGGAACGAAAATGAATAATAATAGTAAAGAGAAGAAAAATTACGTAAAAGAAAGCAGGCAAAATAGTGCTCGACTTCTGCATCAATTGTGAGGCCCTCAATCTACGGCTACCAAAGGCTATATTTCACATAGAGGTATACAGACTATAAGAGAATAAATGAAAAAAGACGCCTGACAGACAATTAGAGTCTACATTTATAAAAATCCTACTTGATATAATTACCGTGATATTGTAATGATGACAATAGAGATGACGAACAGGCATGTCTCATTTTGGTAAAAATAAAACAAAGATAAAAAATCATCAGAAGATTAAAAATGGGAAAGAGAACGAGGGAAGAAATGAAAACAACAATGAAAATGGTTCAGCCATGACTAAAGAACATGGAAAGGATATAAGAGAGCAAGGATGAAAAGAAAAGAAAACATGTTTGGTGTTATACTGGACCGTCTATGATGCTAACATTAAGATATATATATATATATATGTCGCAAGCGTGTTTAGAATCTAGTTCAGATCGGAACCGCTTTCTATCCTCTCGATTTTCTGATAAAGTAAATTCTATGAATAGAATTTTTGCTTGTCAGAAATACGACATACTTTACTTGCTGATGTAATTTAAATCAACCTTCATGTTTGAAACATTAATTGATTTTCGCTTTTGCTATTTTAGAAGAAAATATTTTTGATAGCACTTCATTTTGTAATACTTGGGACATTGGGACATTGATTTAATTAAATGTATCTTTCTCTCTCTCTTTCTCTGTTGAAAAATAAGTTTTCGCTATGTTTTGTTTATCTTATCAAAAGTGTGGACGTAGATTGTTTTCAAATGTTTCAATAAGTAGAAGAATGTTTTGTTTGTGTAAAGAATTGATATACCTGACGAAGATATATAATCAAGTATAATTTACCCTTCAATATTGAAAAGAAAAGCTAATCGAAATAATTTTTGTTGATTGATTTCAAATAGAATGTAGTGAGGGTTGTTCTGTTTTGGATATCGATAGAAATTTCATGAAGTTTGTAGAGATTCCGAGCAGAGAGTTGATGGAAATCGCGAGAATGATTCTGAAGAATAAAAAAGCAAATTGAATTAGATGAACGTTATTTTAGTGCGCCTTGAAATCACAATGAATAATCTGTAGTGTAGACGGGATGATTTCGAGCAGGGATGAGTGGGGATAGAGAATGAAATTGACTTTGTAAAATAATTACATCAAACTAGGTAAACCTTTTTGTTAGTATAATTTGTAATCATAATAAGTAACTTTTAGTTGTGACTAAATTTATAACTAAAATTTGATGTGGAAATAGTGAAATAGATAGGGTACGATGTCCACTAGATCTTTAAGAAGTTCGGAATGAGTTCATCAATTACAAACTAATTATAACTTTGTTTCTGGATAAGTTTATCGTTTTAAAAATGATCATTAACATTTAATAGTTGAGTTCTTATAGAATAATAAAAAAACAATTTTTACCAGTGTATGAAATATATGATAATTCCAACCTATACCTCCCTATATTACGTTCTTTTAATATCAAAGCATGAGTGCAACGTCGAACGTAAATTAAGGTATGACTTATATTATCAATGTAGTGATGAATTCAGACGAATGAAATCTACGCAATCAGAAGCTTATATTACTCAAACTAAAACAAATTATGTTTATACTTATTTAGCAAATCAGAATATCATTTGTTGTATACTGCTCGTAAAAAGTCTTGTAAGTTATTCATA
Organism: Macrotrachela quadricornifera; assembly: GCA_022393335.1. Taxonomy (NCBI): domain Eukaryota; kingdom Metazoa; phylum Rotifera; class Eurotatoria; order Philodinida; family Philodinidae; genus Macrotrachela; species Macrotrachela quadricornifera. The sequence goes on along the minus strand of JAJEKB010011248.1, from coordinate 9,222 downwards.
AAATTTTGTTTGCCTTATGAAATTTGTAACAGTTTTATTTTTTCTTTCTTTCATTTCTTTTTTTTCGCTCGTTTTTTTAATTATCTATCTACTATTCCAATCCCAACTAAATTCTCATCTCAACTGTGATATATATATATCATCTAGGTCATTCTCTTCTCTTTCCTTCCAACTGTTCGTTCTTTATTTTTCTACTTGTGTGGAGAATACACCCTATTTCGTGATGTAGAACATTAGCGGAACCAGTTCCGCCTAGGATCTAGTTACATCCGGTTCCGGAAACAGATATTAACATAAGACGATTCAATTCCGCCATCAGAGGGAATTCCTAGGAATTCCGGAATCATATATGCATTAGTCTTTATCGTATGCTTCTAAGTTATCGTAGTGAACGGATCCGGAATCAGACGGAATTACACGGAATTCCTTCCGATTCCGGAATTGATGGAACAAGTACCGTTTCCGGAATCGCTCAGTGGAATCGCTTGTCGCCTTCACCCTCATGTTTGCTATTGTGATTGCAGGTTAATCTTCAACATAAACGAGCGATTCCGGATCCGGAATTACACGGAATTCCGGAATCGATGGAATTAGTTCCCTAGGCGGAACTAATGCCCTAATGTTCAACATCGCGGAATAGGATGACTGCTCCTTGTGTGATATATGTGATTTAGCTTTTTCTATTCCTTGTCTACAGCTGACGATTATCCATTCTGTGCGATTGACGTATATCCAGGTATTCACTCTCTCTGTATCTTCATCTCAATGTATTCACTCTCTCTGTATCTTCATCTCAATGTATTCACTCTTTCCCTGTGTTCTGCTCGACGTATTCATCTACTGTATTCATTTACTTTTTGTGTTCATCTCGACGTATTCAACTACTGTATTCACTCTCTCTCTCTTCTCTATGTCACCTATATAAGACGTTGCTCATTTCGAAATAAACATGCTTTTCACAGAGAATTATCTATCTTCTCTAGAATCAATTCGTTCTCTTTGCGAAGCCTCACACGATCCAAGCCTTGATCTGCAGAATTCTTCAAAGTTTCGAACATATCAATTCTGATAACGGTATCCTTAATCGTCGAACGTCTAGTCTCTCGTAACGTTTGGAAAGTACAGAAATGGCGACATAAATGACAGAAACTACATTTATATATGCAAGCTGAAAATCATGTCGTACATTATTCCAAGGAATCATAACGCTCGATTTTGTAAATAAACTTCCCATTTCCAAGCTGAAGTGATCATTTGCTGCAAATCGAACGTTGGATACCAACCCAGTTCATTTTTCACTTTTGTAATGTCGGCCCACACCTGCTCGACGTCGCCAGCTCGGCGAGTGCCTAATTCAAAATTTACTTTAACTTCCGTGTACTTTTCAAAGGCGTTTATTATTTCTAGCACTGAATATCCACGGCCTGTACCTAGATTGTAAATATCATAGTTAGTAGTGGAAGAAAAGTTCTGCATTTTTTTCAGTGCACAAACGTGCGCTTTCGCTACATCGACAACATGAATATAGTCGCGAACATTAGTACCATCGTGGGTCCTGTAGTCAGTGCCAAAAACTGTCAGAAACGAACGCTTTCCAATAGCAGTTTGTGTTATAACAGACACAAGATTAAGTGGCTGTTCTATAGGAAGTTCTCCAATAAGTCCCGAATCGTGCGCTCCCACCGGATTGAAGTAACGCAGCGAGATAACATTAATTTTTACGCTGATAGCAGCCGTATCTTTCAAAATACTTTCACATATTTGCTTCGTATGTCCGTAGGGGGACAATGCAAGCCCAAGTGGAGTATCTTCGATGACTGGCAATTGTTCAGCTTGTCCGTAGACAGTACAACTGGAAGAAAAGACAAAGTTAATTTCTCTGGCTTTGAAGGCCTCCAAAATATTGATGAGTGAGCAGATATTATTCTTATAATACATCAATGGCTCTCTCACAGATTCCTCCACCGACTTGAACGCAGCAAAATGGATAATAGCGACAATATCAGGTTCGTTTTCAGCTAGTTCTTGTACAGCTGTGAAGTCGCACAGATCGATTTTATAGAAAGCTGGCTTAAATCCAATCAAGATTGCCAAACGGTCTAACGTATCATAATTAGACTTCGACAAATTGTCAGCAATAACTGGGTTGAATCCTTCCTTCGCTAATTCCACTACTGTATGAGAGCCAATGTATCCAGCTCCGCCGGTAACCAAAATTTTCTTGGATGACATAACGGACTGCGTAAGCAACGATTAAACTGATATTTTTGAGAACGAGTGTTTGTGATTTACTTAATTCTGCACAATCCCTACCGTTTTTGCGAAACGCAATCTAAAAGGAGTACTGAACTATATGCGTAGAGATTTCGACCCACTCCTTTCGCCTCTCTCTACAGACTGGAACCCGTGTCTCCCTGGACACGTCACAGATTGTAACGAACATGTCAAATCTATCGTCACGAATATCATAATAACGTTTTCTTCCCATCACAGACCGTGATAGACATTGGCAGGAAACTGAAGTTTATTGCGAAATGATTATGAAATACAATGGAATACAAGATACCTTTCTTTCCTCCGATTGTCACACTCACTGTAATGGTATCTAGCAATTAAAAAACTGATACACATATTACTGAATCCCTTCATTTATAATATAATAAAGTCCACTGTTATTCATATATTAATCCTGCAGAGATTGCGCCAACAGCTTTTCTCAGATATTAGAGCCTAAGTAATAATTTTAGCAAACACTGAGATTAAAATCGATTATTCATTGATTTGAAATTGATTGACATGTCACGATTTTAATTATATTAAAAATCAAACTTTTTGGTCTAATATATGGAGTTCTCTGACTTTCCAGATTTTTTAAAAAATTGATTTAAAAACTCCAAAAACTCGGAGAACTCCGTATTTTAGACTGACAAATATCTGGATTTAAACTATGGGTGTGAATTTATTGTTATTAATAACAATAACTTTTATTTGTTATTTATCAATAACAGATTAATAAGAAATCATTTTTTTCTAAAAAACGTTTGTCTCACCTCGCTGCATATTTTAATCGTGCTCGTTCTGTAAACTTAAGCTTTAGACCAAATTTTCAACTAATACAGCGCTGATTCATATGGCTTGGCCAAGATGGGCAAATGTCCGAATTTTCAGATATAAAAGTAATTTGTTAGTTTTTGTTGTTTATAACAAATAACTATGCAAAAAAAAGTTATTGTTATGAATAACAATAACAAAAAACAGTTATGTTATTGAAAACAAATAACAATAACAAAAAACAGTTGTTATTGTTATTGTTATTAATAACAACACGATAACAATAACTTCTCACCTCTAATTTAAACTGATCAAAATTGCACCGTTTTAATCGGTTTTCATTCAATAGATAATCGGTTGTAATCTGAATTACTCCTAATTTTTTTTTACATAGGACTCTCTTTTCAAAAATTAGTGGCTGTTAAACCGATTGGCATGCTTTGCCGCAAGTGGTCATTGTCTGGTGAAAAAGCTTGTCACCGCAGCCTCTTTGGGGCTAAAATGTGGAACTCACATATTCATATAAGCTAGGAGCTGTGTTACTGTAAATTTTTTATAATGTTATTACTCTCAGTTGACAGATGTACATTTGCAGCGAAATTTCAGGTGAAAGAGAACAAGGATAAACCACAGTAATCATTTATTCTCTCACGTCTGCTGTAATGGGATTGCGTTTGCAATGGAATAATCTGTAATGGAAGAGAGTCTGTAAGGGAGGGGTTTTCTGTAATAAAGGTCTGTTTGTAAGGAAGGGGGTGTCTGTAAGGGAGACAGTCCAAAAAACCTCGGCTTAAAACTTACACTCACTTTACCCGTAGTAGGAACCTGTCTGTAACAGGGGCGAGAGTTGGAAAACCTCGACCTAAAACTTACACTAACTGTTTTTCTTCGAAAAAATATGTGAGTTCCACAAAATTTAAGGTTATAATAGATTCTAATCGGATTTTTGTGCAACAAAATCGACATTATCATTGATTCAAATCTTCTAAAATCAACGATAATTTAATTTTTAATCAAAAATAATCGTCTAAATTAAGTAGAATTTTGTTTAAAGTATATCAAATCAAAAATATATGATTTTAATCAAAAGGATCATTGGCGGTGGTATTATTTTCCATTTCACGAAATTTCTTTTCTATTTCTCAGAATTTCTCAGAAAATTTTATTTCTCTATTAATCAGAACACTTTTCTAAGCCTTTCCAGCTTAGTAACACTTTGAAATTTTTCTTTTCATTTTTTTGTGGACTGGAGTACCCTTCCAGAGATCGAAAATTTTTCTCGTAATTAAATCAAGATCTTTATATCCAGTCTGATTGAGCTCGTCGCGCTGATCACGAATATCATATTTTTATTGAAATTTGGCCGAGAAATAAGAAACTTATGGCGATCATACTGGTTCCAATCTTTACAAGGAGTAAAGGCTCTTGATCACAAGGCTCCCTCTACGATTACACTTGATATATTTGAATCATTTCCGTTTAACCTAGTTTTCTATGCTCTATCCGATTTTAAAAGAATTCAAGAGAGTTATTCGAACCATTCAATCGATAAGAGGATCTTATCAGGCCCAATTTCTTGAACTTCTGTCTGTTACTCAAAAGTTACTTCGTCGTAACTTCATAATAAAGGGTCTATCCACCTGGAAACTAACAGTGCATATGCAGTTTCATCTGCTCTTTCTAATGAGCAGACTTTTATGAGGAAAAAAAGTGAACCTGAATATCTCATAAATACCCACAAGCCAAATTTGTCGATTACGAAGCATAAAAAGGAACCGTAGAGATCCAATAGAACTACTGTAGTTCAGAAACACACGATATAATTTGTATTCAGCTTTAAAATAGCTGAGACCATTAAGAAATAATATTACAAACCAAAACAATCAGTCGTTAACTTCACTTAGAAACACGTTTAGTGGCAGAACTAATGAAGAAGTTGTGTTAGAACTTGGAACAGAAAGCCTCCCAAATTTTTCTAATTATTCGGTCGACTTTCAATGAAAATATCATATTTGTAATCAGTGCGACAAGCTCTATCAGACTACATATAAAGATCTTAGTTTAAAGAAAAATGTTTTTTTTCCGATCTCTGATGGATACCTCAGGTTACAGAATAGGATATATTAAAAGGATCGGGTTTTTAAAGTAGTACTTGGGTACCGACACAAATGCTTTGATAAAAGAAGGTTTCGGATTCATTTCTCAAATTAATGTAACATTCAGAAACGCACTAGCACACTTGTTGGGAAGATTTTTCGTTATATTCGAATGCAATCTTACAAAGAGACCGTTTTTAAGAGCGAGTCTCTGAGAAAATCGGACACTTGTTGGCAGATAACCATCTTCAATTGGGCTGATTTTTTAGTATGTTGTAGTTGGCATAGCCAATATGACTTTCTCAAAGTTTCAGCTATTGGTGAAATATAATTTTTAGACATTTTTGCAAATAAGCATGTTTCTTCATTGAGATTAACAATAAATTATGTTAATTCCCTTACACAAAAACATTGATTCGAGCCTATTCTAGCTGTTTATTATTAAAAGTGTAACGAAAAAGCAGCATAAGAATGACTATGCTTGATGACATGTTCAGGTACTGTGATAACACTCTGCCCAAAACATGCCATATTTGTATGCCTTACTGCGGGTAGGGCCAGCGAGCTAGAAAGCTGAAAATTTTACCGAAGACTCAGGACATCATGGCTTACAATCACTAAAGATTTCATTCGTGGTCCATGAGATTTAAGAGAATGGTCGAAGTAACAACTTTGATAAAATAATGTAGAATAATGATATGAGTACACTGATATCACACAAAAATAACTTTAATAACTTCGCAATGTTGATGTTCTACTTACAAATTCATACAAAGTTAGACCTAATTAATTGATTAAATGTTAAATTTAACGATCATTTGTATTATACGAATATAAATGATGAGGAAGACTGCAATTCCGTAAGCTATTGCAAGTATTCCAATAGAGAGAGAAGATAGAAATCGCTGTTATTGTTACTGATGGTATAACATTTCTAGATATTAATTTTTATGCATTATATAACTCGATAATCTCTATTTGTTCCGTTTTTCACTGATATATCTGTTTTTAATTCTATAACTATTCATTTGAAGCAAAGCATAGCGTTTCTATTTTGGTTCTCTTCTGCTTACATACAGTATGTAAAAAAATTATTCGGATACTTGTCTTTATTTTTTGCGAAGCGATTTTCACCATCAAGGAAAAACATATTTTCGACTCTAATTATACCATTCGATAGAACAAAGTTTCTACTTTATTCTAGTAAAAGAAATATTTTTCTTGCGACCCTTCTTCGTGCTCTTAGAGAGTTTTTTCGAAAACCACTCGAATTTTTCAGCCAAAAATTCTTCGGACACTTTAGGTTTTCTCTTCATATCTCGTTTATTATGTATTGAAACACTTCGAGTCAGACCTCATTCGATAGAGAAAACATTTCTCTATACGTTGACTTATTTAAAAACTAAAAAAATGTTATAAAAAGTCCAGAAACCTAGAAATACCTGAGGCACCGAAGGTTTTCCAAAAATCTTGCAGTTTTCCGTCCTAACAATGTACAAACTCAACTCAAAATATACCATTCGATAGAGGAATAAAAAACTAAATCGAATGATGTATTTGTTTTCAAAAATTTTCCCTTTCTTCAAGCTGATAAGGCTATATCTTTTCAGGTGCACATAACGATGCAGGAAAGAAAAAAAAATTTTTTTTCTGTTCTTTCTACATGTACGTACATATGTATTGGATACAGCATGAAATAGAAAGAACATAAAACATTTTTTTTTCTTTCCTGCGCTATTATGTACACCTGAAAAGATATAGCCTTATCAACTTGAAGAAAGGGAAAATTTTTGAAAGCAAATACATCATTTGATAGAAAATTTTACTATCTATTGGATTTTTTTGTTGAAAGAAACACAATCACATGATGTCTGGTCTAAGAATCCGGATTACTACAACACCTGTACTAAGCAATACCTGTAATTAGCAATTATTATCTCTATTGCTTGACTATTTGGAATATCGAAGAACACCATTTGATTCGGTCTTTTTTTGCTCTATCGAATGAGATCTGACTCGAAGTGTTTTAATATATAATAAGCGAGATATGAAGAGAAAACCTAAAGTGTCCGAATAATTTTTTTACTTACTGTATCTATTACAAACATATAACTTCATACCTTCACATTTGTTTTCGTTATTCGTGTTACTTGCTTCTATACGCACGCTTTCTTTTTCGGTTCTTATTTGTATTTTTTCTTATTATTAGCTTGATTTTTTTTCTCGCATTCATTTGAGTTAGAGATAGCATAGAGAGGAGTCGATAAAACAAGCTCTTATAATTTCCTTTTCTAGTAGTTGTTCGCTTTCCTTCCACTTTGTCTGTCGTACAAGAATCGTCGTCTCATTTGAATAGACTATAGGCGTGAGCAACACAGAAAGCAACGAATACAATATAGCTACGAGCAATAGAATATGTAAGGGGTGAAACTAATTCTTTGAAAAATTATACTTCTTTAAAATGAACAGCTGAGAATTCATTGCTTATGTTTTCAGTGATAATCTGCTTTCTAGTATCGAATTACTCGAACTACACCAAATTTTCACATAAATTATCGTTAAATTTAACATTTAATCGATCAACTAGAACTTACTCTGAATGAATTTGTAAAATGGAACATTCCAGTACGAAGATATAAAAGTTAGCTTTTCACGATATTATTATACTCATATTATTATTCTTGGTTATTTTTTCAAAACTGTTTCTTCGACCATTCTCTTAAATCTCAAGGATCACGGGCGAAATTTTTACCGATTGCTAGCCATGATGTCCTGATTCTTCGGTAAAAATTTCAGCTTTTCATCTTGCTGGTCCTGTTCATAGTAAGACATACAAGTATGACATGGTTTTGGCTGACTGTGGTCACAGTAACTGAACATGTCACCAAAGATACTCACTCTTATGCTGCTTTTTCGTAAGTTTTAATAATAAACAGCTAGGGGAGACCAGACTCAGTGTTGTGGTGCAAGCGAATTGATATAATTTGTTGCCAGTCTCAATAAACAGATATGAATAACACGAACATCACAAACATGCTTATTTGCAAAAATTTATAAAAATTATGAATAATATTGTAATTCTCATATTCCATCAATACAAGCTATAAGGCTGAAACTTTGAGAAAGTCATATTGACTATGACAGCTACAACATATCAAAAAATCAGCCCAATCAAAGGTGATCAATTGCTAACGTCATAATACAAGCGTCCGATTTTCTCAGATGCCTGCTCTTATGAAAGCTAGAATATCATGAAAATTTCAGACAAAATGAATGCGTTCTTGTTCCAATAATTAAGTTTCAAAAAAAGCCTGTTTTCAAAGATAAAGTTTAACGTCGTGCAGGAAATGGTCGTTTGCAAAAATTAATTGTTGGAACAAGAACGCATTCATTTTGTCTGAAATTTTCATGATATTCTAGCGTTCATAAGATCTTTCTATGGATAAAATTTCCGATCAAAATTCGCCTATTTACTACTGCTGCTCACACGAAATTGTTGGTTGCAAAATCAGTAAATGGACATAACTCCATCACAAAGAAGAAGGAGGACGAATCAACTTAGTGTATTGCACTACTCATTAGGACCTACAAAATAAAATCAATCCGAGCCCCAAAGCTTTTTATCACCTCAAGAGATTCCATCGTTAGTTTTAATTTTGCGCATCTTTTTGCTATATCTGTTGGTTTTTGACTTTCATGAGCAAGGCTCATATTCTTGACTATGTTTCGATTTAATTTTATTCTAACTTTTGTATCTTCGTTTTTCGATCGTTTAGTTTCTTAGATTGAGGAGCATGGTTAATATCATAATATATCTCCCTGACCAAAATAAACGGCACACCTTGTTTTTCCACTTATATCTCTCTAGCCTTCTCGTTACGCTTCATATTTATACCATACATATATCTTTAATTACTTGACTTATGCTAAAAATTTCAGCCTTATGTTACTTGCCTTTAGTGAGAAAAAATAAAAATATGTGAGTACTACTATATAGCATTGTCTACAAAATTTGTTGTTTTGCTGATTTTTCTGTTATGTCAGATTTCATATGAAATTTCGGATTGTAGTTATG
>JAJEKB010011246.1:0-14352 GCA_022393335.1 Macrotrachela quadricornifera | reverse complement strand
TGAAAGTTGTAATTCTTGGATGAATAGATTGTATCGTATGTCACAAAATAATGGAGATTATTTAAAATAATAAAAATGTCTGGTTTTGTAGAGAATTTGACAAATCTTTCTATAAAAAATTTTTTTTTCTATGCTGGATTATGGATGAGAAATATGTAAAATACTGAGACCCTCATTAATTATGGGCCACCCGTTATAACCTTTTTCGACCCACAATCAAACGTGAAATTGTGAAACTCTTCATCAATGAATCCATTGGAGAGGACATTTAAACCAAATCAAAATAAATCTTATCTAATCTGCATTGATCAACTAACTAAAACTGAAGAAAATATCTTTCAAGAGTTATTGCGTGTATGGACCGATACGCCCACACTTGATCTTTTACTTAATAATTGGTCAAAACATCACGATAAAACATTTTCTATGGCAAATATACAACAGTACCTCTCTCTTCTTCTTTTAAATATTTCCAGTTTAAACTGATATCTCGTTGATGTCTTCAATCTAATTGATCCTGTTTCGCCTTCAATCGTTATCTTGAATGTTACCCATCATAATGAAAATTCTATTAAACGCTTTACTTCTCAGTTTTCCATCTTTAATGTATTCACTAAAAAAGGAATAAACATGTTCGGTGGTGTCCAGATAGCGGTACGCAAATCAATATGCTCTCAACGAGTAGATAAATTCGACAATATATGCAACTTAATTGTATTGGAATTAGATACTGATTCACAAAGATTTCAACTATTACATGTTATTCGCCACCCACCGAACCAATTCCTCTCGATATTTTTGATCAATTACTTCAACATAATCCAAATTCTATCTTTACTGCTGACTTCAATGTCAAACATAGTTCCTGGTCGAATTCAATGGAAAATCAAAAAGGGCGCTCGTTATTCAATTGGTTGTCATCATCACCAATACATTCATCATTGGAAATCATTAACAAGTTCGTACCCACTTCAACTCGTTCCAATACAACAACCGACCTCATTATCGCACCCTCGCACATGTCGTCAACGTCCTTCACAGTTCTTCCGACCATTGGTACTGATCACCATCCTATTCTATGGCAGCCGCCATTCAAAATGCTCTCCACTCATCATAGTTATCCCATCAAGCGTACTTGTTGGAACCTTTTCGAAATTTTTCTCACGTTTGTAGCAACGTACTGGGAATCGTTAGCTGCTTCAATGTCACATTCAGCAGCATTTTTCTCATTATATGAACGTTTTCTCTCATTGTGCATTTCACGACTTACCTTCATCACTTTTCACAAAACAATCAAACCATCTTTACCTCAACGTATGGTCATTTTGATTAACTAAAAGCGTCGTCATCTCAAATTATTTCGTCAAACTAGTCATCTCTACTTTGCTATCGTTTTACGTGATCTGACAAAGTTGGTACACAAGTAGTTATTTCTCCACAAAAGGAAGTCTTGGTTGAATTATTGTAATTTGTTAAACGATTGTGATGCAACAGCCTTCTGGAAAAACGCTTAACGGCTTTTCAACTCCAGAGCTGCACCAATTGAAGGTTTTCTTGTCAACAACAACATCGTTTTTTCACCAGTGGATATGGGTACTATTGCCAGAACGCATTATGAAGAACAATTTTCCAGTCATCAATATACGCAGTCGGAAATTGAAATTGAAGCTAAAAATGTTGATATTGAAATCGAAGAAGATTTGACGAATAAACCGTCTATGCCTATTAACATACCATTACCTTCGTTGATCCATTGCCTCCCTGAAAAACAAAAACTCGACAAGCACAGACGGTGTATCAAATCAAATAATAATACTACTGCCTCCAAATCATATCTCGATAATCCTTTCATGTTTGAACAATTTTGCAAGTACATTACAATCACAGTCGCATTGGCATGTTGCCAAAATGATTCTTCTACCGAAAACAAAATCTAAGATTATTCCTATTGAAGAAACAAGACCTATCTCATTGCTACCGTGCTTTTCCAAACTATTCGAAAAATGTTTCTTGATACATTTTCGCCAATGGATTCATGAACAAGGTATTCTCCCGGAAGAGCAAAGTGGGTTTCGTCCCGGTCACAACATGGCTGTTTGCTTAATTGCCATTATAAATCAAATAGGACAAAGTTTATCAATGAACACGGCCGATGCTGCGCTTTTCGTAGATTTTCACTCAGCTTTCAATCAGCTTTGGTTCAATGGGCTATGGCTACAACTAATCAGTTTTCATTGTCCAGTGCAGTTAATTACCTGACTTCGTCACCATTTAATCGGTAGAAAAGCATATATCGACATCAAGAATACGTTGTCAGCTATGTTCAATCTCTCAAAAGGTGTACCTCAAGGTAGCTGTATCGGACCAGTACTATTCATAATATATCATCATGATATTCTCGATGCATTATCAACTATTCATTGGAAACGTCTTTTTGATGATGATTTTCCAATTTTATTCTTACCATCATCATCAGTGTCTTCATTGAATATGATAAGCACATTAAGGGATCAAATAAAACACGTTCTTCTTCGCCTAATCAACCATTCCAACAAGTGGAAGCAACCAATCAATTTTGATAAAAACGCATTGCATTCTTTTCCATCGTCAAGTTACGTCACACATCTCAGTTATTACATGTGAAGGATACCAAATTGAGCACGTGAAGAAATTTAAATATCTTGATACAATACTAGATACTAAATTATCGTTCGCAGTCCATATTGATTACATTATTTCAAAAATTCGTATCAATATGAATGTATTCAAACGATTAGATTCCAGCCGCATGACGAGTGAACAAGTCAATTATCGACTGTACAACGCATTCATGAAACCTTATTTTCAATCACTACTAAATATCTACCCTATCCTAACAGCTACAAAACAGAAATAGCTCGAAGGCTTAAATCGTAAAATATTCAGAACAAATCATCATTGGTATGATGGAAGAAATGTAGAAATCGAAAACCTACCTAAGTTCAAATTCATCCACAAATTAGTGAACAAGCATTGAGACAAATTAACCGACACAATACTTAGAACAAATCCAAGTATCATTGAAGATTTTTTACAACATAAATTGTCAATTTTATATCTACAAGAATATCTTTCAAACACAGAGCTGTCAACTGAAAGAAGAAAAATCTTTGCAAGAGGCAGAATTCGTAAGAACATTTGTAAACTGTTGACAGAAGGTCGTTTGTCTCTTTTCGATCACACACTGTTATCACTCGTGAAAAATTTCCATTTTGATTCCCTGTCCGCACTACTCATATCTTGATCGATGTTAACTTACGCTTTTTCTTTTCTTTCTTCTCGTTTCCTTTCCATGTATTTCTCTTTTATGTCTTTCTTGCGTAAGAGCTTCAAGTATTGAAGAATCATATGCTTCAATCTTTTCTCTTCATCTTGCTTCCATCAAATTTTGGTCTAAAATGGTTTTTTTCTCGCTACAGGAGCGATGTTCGCTCATAGCATATGTTCTCTAGTTTGTTCTGTTTGCACTTAATAAAAGCATTATACTACTACTATAAGCAACATTTTTAATGGCGACTAAGCCAATATAAAAAATTAAAGATGTTTTTTCTCAATTATGAGATTTTACTCATGGAGATCATTTAGACGATTAGCATTTTTGATTTTGTGCTTTTGTTTATGAGTTACACGAGTCTCAAAAAAATTTGATCAGTTCTTCTAACAGAATTCCATTTCGGATTGATAACAAAGCTACTAATGTTCCAACTCAGAATATACAAGGTATTTTCTAAATCAATTCCTAATATTGACTAGATTTTAATAAATCTGGAACTTTGGATTGATAAAAAATTTTCCTCCTCCTGCTTGTCGTCTAACACATTGATTGAATGACACATGTTCACATTGTTCTCGATACCACCACCATCCATGCTCAGCCCACCCATCGTATACACATTCAACACTTAAATATCGAGCTGCGTATATAGCCGCTCCACCAAATGCCGATTGGACTTCGATCAGTGGATGTTCACGTGGAATTGGCGCCTGATGAATTTTAATTAACCGTTCATATAATAATTTTTGGTCAATAAAAATTCCGGTCAAATGTCTAATACGATACCAACAATCAAATGCTAATGTGGGCCACGTACGTAATGCCCAAATATCATAGTATTCAGACGTTTGTGTAGCCGTCATCACAGCCCATGACGATGGTGGATAGATAAAATTTGAAAGAAAATTAGTTGTAGTAAATGTTGACGATGAAGTGACATCAACATCGAGTACAAGATAGAAATCGAATTCAGGTAAATCATGACGAGCATACTGAAGAAGATTATTACGGCACAGAGAAAGACGTTTAGTACCTAAGAATATATAAAGAAAAAAATATTCTTCGTATGTTTACTTCAACGATTCAACTTACGTGCAAAAACACGCCATCGTTGTTGTCCTTCTGTATAAACATGGATATGTTTCGAATCATTTCTAGCCCATTCCTGTAGAAATTTCAATGTTCCATCATTTGAGTCGGATTCACTCAAATATATACGATAGTTACCAAACAACGCACCAATTGAACGTACATTATGTCGAAATCCGATAAGATGTTTTTCAACATTTCGACAACAAGCAGTAATAATTAATGTTGCATTTGATAGATTGACATTTTTTGTTGTTATTATCGGTAAAGGAAGTGGTCGACTCGTATATGCCACTGTTCGATTATCTTGCCAGAATGGAACAGTTGGAAATGGATATGTTCGAACAAAATGACGATAAACAAAAATAGTACGAATAATAATAGCACTGAAGATGAGAAAAACCAGTTGAAACAAATGCACGAAGCGAAATAAACGTCGATAAAATGCTCGCGATCTCATCAGAGGATGTTCCTATCGTACTATTCTCATTCTGTGTGTTTCTGATCAAACATAATGAGAAATTTGTCGAAGTGTATGTATATACTATTGTTACTGATCTTTTTTACTTTTCTATTAATAATGAATGCATTGATTGGCTGATCGTAACCACAATTTGTTGGTAATGCTGTCTTTTCTTCTGTCTCTTGCAATTGATGTTCCTGATAAGAATGGGCTTTTCAAGTTGTAAAAACTTTCTTTGTTTATAAAGAATTTCCTTGGCAGTCCGTGTAGCCTGTTATACAACGAAGAGTATAGTTATCTGCTGATTCGAATAATCTAAAAATGAATTAGATACCTTGTGAAACAAAAAATAAACCAGCAATAGTTTAGTAAGACTTTGTTCCGTTGGTATTAGAAGCCATATCACTGATATCAGTAGTGGAGACGAACAAGCAAAAACCTTGAAAAATTAAAAAATGATTGAATTCATTGCTCGATATGCAGAATTCTAATATACTCTAGTAACAAAAGACAATGGTTTCTCCAACAACCAATATATATCTAGATGTTGAGAGAGGGTCCATAACTAAGTCGAGCAATTTTTTAGAGACCCATACTCTCGAAAATTTGGGAGCGCGACAATTGGTCGAAAAACAATTAGTCGAAATGTAGATCTTGTGGCGTCTTCGGCAAAAACGTAGTTTGTTTCATGCCCCACAAGCTTCACTACACACAGACGAGACTCAGACACACAAAGGGCAGAGTGAAAGTGAGGGCGATACTTGGTTTTCGACCAATTGTCGTAGACCCGAAAATTTTGACCCTCTCATTTTATTGATGGGATCGATAGCCTATGAGGTGAAACTACTATACCCAAAATATTAGCTCGATTGATCATATAACAAAAACTTATGAGGGCTACACTGATGACTAATCACTGCTTAAGTTAAAATTGGTGCTATGTAAAATTAAGCAAAAGTCAGTATTTTGAGAAATTATCATTCAAACTTAGTTGACCCCAGAGATTCGAATCGTGCATCGGATGGACCAATAAAAAAAGCTACACAACCAGCCTAAAACAAAAATTTTTTATCTGTAAAAGTAATTTTTTTTGGGAGTATGGAGTTCCTCGAACCTGTGACGGACTCTCTCTTAAACTCTGTATGTTTTCCAATAGTTCAGATATTAGATTATAGTCAAACATGTTGTTTATTTTTAATAAAACAATACCATTCTTAAGAACAATAAACAATACAAAATACATACAAAAATCAAACATAATTATTACAAGGATTAAATAAATATTCTTATAAAAGATCAAGTTTTTTTGTGATTTTGAAAAAATTGAGTGTTAGTAATTTATGCGAAGACCACAAGCACCCAACTTTTGAAAACGACACTGAACATCCGCTTACAAATATCCACAGAGTAAAGATTGATGTTCACAAACATCAACAAACACCTTCGGTGGAGGCAAAAAGTTCGGTGAGAACTGAAAATTGGTCTGCAAGTCTCTGCCATTTAATATAATTGAACTTGTTCTATATATATCATATGCTTATGTGAATAGCTCGGTGAACGGACAACTGATCAGAGGAAATTGATCATGGGACAACTGATCACGGACAACTGATCATGGATAATTGATCGTGACAGACAACTGATCACGGCGGACGACTGATCATGGATAACTGATCATAAAGGAAAACTGATTATGAAAGGTCATGAGATCAATGTTATCGTTTATCATATAAAAGACAATACTATAGTCATTTTATCTGTCATATTGTGATTCACTTATATTGGATATTTCTTTTTTTTCTTTCTGTTCGCCTATTGTATAGATGAGACATATGACATACATATGGGGTTGAGCAACTTGACTGATACCCCATTTTGATACAGCTCTATTGTAAGGATAAAACCTAGTATTGTCCAGGCCATATAAGAGAGGATCCTAGATAACCTTAGATTGGCCCAAACAACATGATGTTTTATACTTACAACAGTAGGGAAAAGGTACCAGCTCATACGATAAGCTGGTAGCTTTTCTCTACTATTGTAAGTATAAAATATCATGTTGTTCGGGCCAACCTAAGGTTATCTAGGATCCTCTCTTATATGGCCTGGGCAATGCTAGGTTTTATCCTTACAATAGAGCTGCATCAAAACGGGGTATCAGTCAAGTTGCTCAATCCCATATATCTTTTTCTTTCCTTCACCTAGGTATTTCCCAAACGTTCTCTTCTTGTAATAGTGTTCAAGTGTTTTTCTTTTCTCATCATGTTTATTTCCAATTATACTTGATTTCTTCCCTAGTTTGTTCATATATATATCATGCCCGTTTGGAAAATAAAGCAGTAGTGTTGTATTGATCTGATAGATCAATCATCTGTTAAATTATCTTACCATTTGACATCACAATTTTCGTCGTCATTCACGTTGCTCGATATGACTCTCCAATTCGTCAAAAGTCAACGTGGATCTGACAAGCTTGTTCACGATGGATTGTTTCAAACGGAGTATCACAGATCTGATGAAACAAGGGACCTTTCTAGCTGGGCGAGAGAACCGCTTTCAGAAGAAATATGCGGCTGCTGCTTCAAGAATCAAGAATATTGTTAAAAAGTTCGAGACAACCGAACCTGTAGTCTATCTGAAATCTTTTGCCTTCAATTTCAATTTCTAATTGATCTCTCTTCTTTTCTCGGGTAGGGCGCCGTTGGTCGAATGACCTTTCGTCGAACAGACGATTCGTCGAACAGACGATTCGTCGAACAGACGATTCGTCGAACAGACGATTCGTCGAACGTCGAATGGGCTTTTCGTCGAACGGACAATTCGTCGACGACTTTTCGTCGAAAGATATTTTGTCGAATGATTTTATGTCGAAAGATACTTTGTCGAAAAATATTTCGTCGAAAGTTACTAGAGTAGTAGAATTTACTATTTACTCTTCCATAGTCGATAATTATCGACTATGGAAGAGTAAATAGTAAATTCTACTACTCTAGTAACTTTCGACGAAATATTTTTCGACAAAGTATCTTTCGACATAAAATCATTCGACAAAATATCTTTCGACGAAAAGTCGTCGACGAATTGTCCGTTCGACGAAAAGCCCATTCGACGTTCGATGAATCGTCTGTTCGACGAAAGGTCATTCGGCCAAAAGCTACTTCCCCCTTTTCTCTCTGTTCTTTTTTGCTTGAAAATAAATGATAATTATCAAATATCGAACGATTTTTATGATCAACTGTTCAAGATCACTTATCCCTTATGATCTGTTGTCTATGATCAGTTGTCGTCATGATCAGTTTTTCCATGATCACATGATCGTGATCAGTTGTCCATGATACGTTATCCTGTGATCAGTTGTCCATGGTAAGTTATCCTGTGATCAGTTGTCGTAGACCCGAATAGCTCCTGTATTCCATTCAACAAGTGGCATACTAGCAGATTTTGCAGGAGAAAACTTGATAACAAAATAGTCCACAGCGGCAAAAAATTCCGCGACAGATCGAGTATGGCACAATTGTTAACTTCTGTAGAAGTTTGAGCAGCAACATTGGAAAGAGCATGCTAGATTACCCTTATTATGTTCCATTTCGATTTTGAAAGAATAGAGGAAAGGCATTTTCTGAAAAGCACCTTTTACTAGAAATTTGCATATGTCATCAGAAAATGATGTAGAAGTCAGCAACTACAAAGAGAAATAATGGTCATTCTCTGTGTATATTGAAGAGCGACTTCACCCCTACAAAATGATATATGAATGGACTACTTTGCATAAAAATTAACCCACATAGAGACAACGAAAAAGATGCATGCATAATTCCAGCATTTTTCAGTGTTTTTTTTCCTATTAAAACTACAAGTAAGGTTCGCCGTCTCGGCTTACTTCACCTTCGACTGTAGAAGACAGAAGGGTTTTTCGCATGTGCTGAAGGGAGAAAAACGTATCGAAAAAATTTATCGAAATAAGCTATTGTTCGAATCTATTAACTTGAATAGCAATTTGCGAAACAAAATCCTCCATCCTTGATAAAAATTAATACTCGGGATGGAACATATTCTTTATTAACACCTTGTTATAATATTTATAATACTTACCAATCCATGAATACCCCCATAATATAGTACCTGTGCACCCAAAGGTACCCCCAGAGTATAACACATGAGGGAACAATGGTACCCCTATAGCATAAAGCTTCAGATTTTTGTAAGGAGATGTTTTTTTTTCATCTTTCACTCTCACACAAATTCCGCTCACCACAGACAGACAAACTATTTTATTTTCAAACAATCCTCCTTACTACTACTGTCGAGAGAATAAGAGTAGCAATATTGACGGCCCAAAAAACGGTTTCACTAACCCCTTCCCTATTATGCTGTTTCTTTACTATTGTATTGGTGAAACATCACGGTGTTCGAGGCGAATTATAGCATACATATGATAATCTAAAATTGGCCCGAACAACCCCGTGTTTCATCATTACAATAGTGGCAATACTGACAGCCCAAAAAACGGTTTCACTAATCCCCTCCCTATTATGCTGTTTCTCTACTATTGTATTGGTACCACATCATGGTAGTCGGGATGAATTATATCACATGAGTACGCAAGGGTACTCCTATAGTATAGTAGTTGAGGACTCAGGAGTACCTCCATAGTATAGCATTTGAGGACCCATGAGTACTCCCGTAGTATAGTACATGAGGGCCCAAGGGTACCCCTATACTATAGCAGTTGAGAGTCCAAGGGCGCTGCACTAAAGTAGTTTTTGAGGACCCATACGCCCCATGGAAATGTAGTGGATGACTTTTCTACCCATCGAAGAGTTGTAATGTTAATTTCTTTTTGACCTTTGACCCTGCCACAAACCCACAAACTATTTTTTTTTCATCATATGACCCTCTCTACAGTCGAGGGTACATGGATGAGACTAGTGGTTCTTCGTTGTCTCTATGTGGCTTAATTTTTTATGCAAAGTAGTCCATTCATATATCATTTTGTAGGGGTGAAGTCGCTCTTCAATATACACAGAGAATGACCATTATTTCTCTTTGTAGTTGCTGACTTCTACATCATTTTCTGATGACATATGCAAATTTCTAGTAAAAGGTGCTTTTCAGAAAATGCCTTTCCTCTATTCTTTCAAAATCGAAATGGAACATAATAAGGGTAATCTAGCATGCTCTTTCCAATGTTGCTGCTCAAACTTCTACAGAAGTTAACAATTGTGCCATACTCGATCTGTCGCGGAATTTTTTGCCGCTGTGGACTATTTTGTTATCAAGTTTTCTCCTGCAAAATCTGCTAGTATGCCACTTGTTGGATGGAATACAGGAGCTATTCACATAAGCATATGATATACATAGAACAAGTTCAATTATGTTAAATGGCAGACTTGCAGATCAATTTTCAGTTTTCACCGAATTTTTCGCCTCCGCTGTAATACCTCAGAATTAACTAGCTATACTTAATTATAATTAGTTATTCATAATCAATTAATTGATTAGTTAATCACAATCAATTACAAATACCTAATCTACCACAATTCGTCATAATTAATTAATTAATTAAAACATGGTTTTTCAGTAGAGCCAATGCACTTTTATTCAGACATGACTTTATATTGAAGGTGGGCGTCTATCTGGGAGCGGCGAAGACTGGGTCACCTATAAATTTATAGTCAAGTTTTATGTCCCTACGATCAGCGGTAGTAGCCATATCGTTATTCACATTTTAATCACGCAGAAATTGCACTAACAGCTTTTATTGTTCTAACGATTAGTTTAACTGAGAACTATACCCATTTTGAACATCCAAAGTATCTACAGCAAGTGTCAACCGGCAATAATCTATCTCGACAAATCCAGAATCACTGGTATCGATTATTCGGGAAAGCTAGAACTAGTTCAATTTGTATTTTTTGTGATCATCATATGACAGCTGTTGCGGATGTATGCATCACTAGCTATTATCCTAGATATCTATCATACAAGTAACGCTCATCGACTGTCGATTCACTTGGCCTTAGACTGACACAGCAGGGATATCGATATACTTGCTCTAGGTGTGAACAGGAATTCAATATGTGTGGTTGCGTGTAACAGAATAACTTGGTTATACTGCTGATCTAGTAACTATAGTTGCAACAATTGTACAGAATATCATAAAGAACACTGCGTCATTATGATTTAAATTAATCCACCAGTAATGGTTAAAAATGACCATCATTATTTTATTATTTGTTTTGACTCGATTGTTATTCAATGTTGTATCAATAACTAGTTGCTTTGCCAATAATGTAGAATTTTACAAGTGAGTTTGGACATAAAATTATGAAAAGCAGAAATCATATTCTTTAAATAATTTCCTATGATTCTTTGTTTAAGTTTAAACTGCCTTTCTAAAAGTATTTTTCATACCTAAGTAGATCTAAAAAGGTCTCCAATAATCACGGCGAGTGCTCGAGAATCATTTCGATCAAATTTTTTCGATTCTGTTATAATGCGCACCCCTCGAAAAATCTAATCGTTGGTCATCTACACTTTCGATACCCTCGATCTTGGCTATTCAACCAGTCGATTTTCTACGAGCACTCGAATTTCAGCAAGCATGAAAATATTCTGAAAGAATTGAAAAGTTGTCTCTTCTTTTCACTCATCTGGCTTTCTTTCGAGCGCTCCGATTCTATCGAAATAGCGAGTATTCGGGGAGAGAAACACATCTAAGTGCACTATTCCATCACTCTTTTCTTTGTGTGCAATAAAAGCTTATTGAAATTGTCAAAGATCAGTTATAAAGATGTCGTTAGGAAAACCTTTGATGCTTGGATACGGTCGTTGATAATCTCAAAGTCAGATCTGCACTTGATTCTCTCATAAATTTCAAGCTACATACGAAAGAACTCTGATCAAATGCATTGAAAATCTTGGAACTTTTTACATTACTGTCTTAGAATTCGCTTCCATTTGAGATATCAATAGCTTGGAAGCCGATTAATATTCGCTATTATCAATGATCGGTCGATCCAAACAAAAATGGTATTATACGATTTTCAGAAAAATAGTGTTCTCAGCAAGTTCTATGATTATTGATTATAGACAGATCTATATTAACTAATCTTAATTTTTTTGTCATTAATCAATTCTTACCATTATTATATAAACATCTACTCTTCATGTCTCTTTCCCAAACTAGTTCCACAATATTTTGTTGATGTTAAATTATCAAATGTTGGGTTGCAAAAAATATTCCACAAAATAATGGTTGTCGTTTGACTAAATGAGAATATAAGAAAGAAGTTATATTCATGAAAAACAAGACTCGAAACATAAAGAAAAAAATATCGCGTAATGGATATATTGATAAAACATGTTTCTATAGTTAGAAGATCAAGATATGTTTAGATCAACTCGTCGATGTATGGTTCATAATTGTAAGTACATATATTCGAATCCAATTCTCCTCCTATTCTGAATATATGTTCGATAGGCATCGAGGGCTCGATATATAGACGTGCATATGCCGAAATTTTTTCTTTCTAACCTTTTCCCGAGCCCTCGAAGAACGTTTCGATGGGTTCTGCGATGTCCATCGAACGCTCAAATCGAGTCTTCGAAGTGACATTTTCCGATGGGTCGAGCACACGGCGATGGGTTATTCCATTTCGATAGGTATGAACCTATCGAAAAAGATTCCGAGATTTTCAAGGAAGAATTAAAATGAGCTATCCAAATGACCCATCTCCGCGTGGTCGTCCCATCGGAAAATGTCACTCCTAACAGGCGATTTGAATGCTCGATGGGCATCGAAATACCATCGACAGACAGGTTGGGTATGGATATCGATATCGATACCCAATCCTGAGAAAAATACTACTCAAATATGAAAACCCTTTGCATCCAATATTATTAATTGTTATGTATATAACCGTTTGGCTGATACTCTTTTACATACAACGTTTTCATATTTTACCGTGAACTACAATGACACTGTAAACAACAATGCGAATTTTGATAATTATATTATTTAAGTGCTATTTCTATTCGAAAAAACCTGGTCACATTATTCAAAGAAAAGGATATGATTTTTATTTATTATAATTTTATGTTCACACTCACTTATAAAATTCTAATTTATTAATAAAGCACCTAGTTATTGATGCAGCATTGAACAACAATCCAATCAAACTAAATAATTTAATAATGATCGTCATTTTTTAATTAATACTGGTAGATTAATTTAAATTATAGTAATTAGATGATTGTAATAGTCTTCTTCGTATTTATCTGAACTATATTCGAACTATAGTTTCCAATGATCATTTGTGCCATACCGATTAAGTGGTCATTTGTACCATAGTTATCATGTTCATTTTAACCATACTTACAATAGTCATTATAATCATAGTTATTGTGATCATTATAACCATACTTATTAAGTGGTCATTATAACCATAGTTATTAAATGGTCATTTGTACCATAGTAACTATGGTCATTTTGACCGCGTTGCCGACAGAGGAGCAGACACACTGACCGACAGGTACAGGTGAATTTCGTTTTCTACACGCTAGCCTTTCAGTCTAGGGAATAGGCACCTAGACTATACTTATTATTTGGTCATCTGTACTAGGATTACTATGAGCATTTTAATGAAATGGTCATTTTCACCATAGTTATTATTTGGTCGTTTGTACCATTGATACTATGGACTTTTACATTATAGTCACTATGAATACTTTAGCTTTAGCTGTCATAATTTTAATTATTTGTACGACAGTTACTATGGACATTTGAATCATCGTTGTTAAATGGTCATTTATACTATGTGGCGTTACCGACAGACAGACAGAAACAGATGAATTTACGTTCTGCAGACCCTAGCCTTTCAGTCTAGGGAATAGATATACAATTTTGATTTAATGGCTAAATTTAAGAAGTGGTGCTCGCTGTAACTCAGCTAATTGAAACATCAACTATGCATTAAGTCGTCGTGATAAAAATTACGCGCCTATGCCTATTCGCATCGGCGAATATTTGTGACATAAACTTGATTTACTAATCGTAATATAACAAGTAACGTTCATCGACTGTCGATTCACTTGGCCCTAGACTGACACAATAGAGATGTCGATATAATTGCTCATAGATGTGAACAGGGATTCTATATGTTTGGTTGCCTGTAACAGAATAACTTGGTTATAGTACTCATTTGGCAACTATAGTTGCAACAATTGTGGAGAAGATCATAAAGATCGCCGCATCATCATGATTTAAATTAATCCACCAATACTAGTTAAAAATGACGATCATTGTTTTATTATTTGTTTTGACTCGATTGTTATTCAACGTTGTATCAACAGCTATTACCCATTTCAAAATAGAATGTGCTTCACTGCTTTTTGAATAACTCGAGAACGCAAGTAGCTAGAAACCTGTGGTTTTCACTAATCGAAACAGGAGACGAGCGCACATCCTTTTCTCCTATATTATATA
>JAJEKB010011225.1:0-14828 GCA_022393335.1 Macrotrachela quadricornifera | reverse complement strand
TTTATCTATTTCCGCACTTTTAAAATGTTGATACAAGATGAAAAATAGAAAAATGTTAAATAATTTATTAACAGATGGAATATGCTACAGTCATGGATGTTAGGCATAAATTTCTTCGACCAATGAACATCTACTTTCATTTAAGATAAAGGAAACATTTCTATATCAAATGTTTGACAAGTTAAAAATCAGGGATTTCTTTTCTCATTATCTGTAGCATATATGACTTTTTTTGCATAGCTGTTAGTGATAAACATATATTTACCATCGAATGGATATCTAGAAGAACTTATTACGAAGAAATTAAAGAGATGAATTGAGTTGAAATGATATTGAAACATATTGTTTTTCTTATCTAACTAGTATTGTACCTTGTTGACCGATCAAAATAAACGCTTTATGTATTACATATTTTATGTAAATTATTTATTTCATAAAATATATAAAAATACTTGACTACTTGATACCAAAATGTGATCATTTTCAAAAACTATTATAAAACATATTATATAAATATTACAGTTTCAGATCTTTGATATTGTAAAATGCAAAATTTAATTTCAATTTCAATAAAAGTGAGAATAAGAATACTTATTATTCCAGATAAATAGACAAATAGAAAATTCTATAGTTCTCATATGATTTTACTCCTTTTTTTTATTACTAAGAATTTTCTGTATTCATTATTATTATTTGATATGACGTGTGAAACAAAAAATGTTGGAAATGAACATTGTTCATAGGTTAAACAAAAAGACATGCAAAATAAAAATGATATTGAAATTCATTTTGATTATTTGATCTTCTATTAACATAGTTTATCTCTAAATATATCATAGCCATATTTCACATGTGTGTTATTTTAGACAGTTACAAACTTTTTAGATTTGATAAATAGAAACGCATTTCCGCTTAATATATTTTTCTTCTCACATGAAGCAAAATAGAAAATGTAAAGCAATGATAAAAATGTCCTTGAAAGAATTAATTTTCTAAAGTCAGAATTAGAAAGATATACAACTGTTTCCAAAAAAAACCCGTTCACAAATTTTTCATTACTTAAAGTTCTTTTCCCTTTAATTCTAAATTAGTATAAATGGGATTATGTTTAAAATTGATTTTTTGATTTTATGTTGGATAAGGATCATATAGAATTGATATTGTTTTTATTCGAAATACCTATTTATATGATTTATAATTACAATAAATCATTTTTAGTCGAATCATTCAAACAAACAACTAAAACATATATTTATAAAAATAAAAAAATTTATGAATAAAAGAATATTAGAAATAAAGATGTTTTGTATGTTATAGATTGAATAGAAGTTATGATGATCTTTTATTAAGTTTATATGATTGAGAATCATCTTTTTTTTTCTGTATTAGATATAAGCAATAAAGAGAGTGATGTCACCCAGTAAATTTTGTTAAAAAGGACATTTATGTTGGAATTAATATGTGAAACTGTAAAAATTGTATCAATGAACAATTTATTAACATTCATATACTAGAAATACTCGACTCCGTATTTAATATTTTGGATGTTCAGTGCATATGAATCTCCAACTAGTCATAAAATATAATGCTGACGAGGGAGCTACCCCAACTGATTCCGAGCTTTTAGCTTCATCCTTTGGCTATAGATAGGCCTCAGTGGGACTAAGAAAAGCCTAGAAGGATTAGTGCTTATAGCTCTTCTTTCTCGAGATATGGACAAAACTAGATTGTAAAAAAAGGGATTTTTCTCATCTTTGAAATAAACGTTCATATGTTATCCTATTGTTTTGAAACTTAAAGAATATCAGTATGGTTCGATTACAGTTCTTGAACTATCCAACAATTGAATCTTCAACTGAACTGGATTTTGAAATATGAAAACTTCAACAGAAGTAATTTCTTTAATTCATCAGAAACACGAAACGAAACAATATTTAACCCACACATGTGGAAAAAACAACTTTATTGGTAATGATAGTCCATGTAGAAGTGACGAAAGCATAATTTGATCGAGTGTAGATTCATCGTAAATTTCAAACGATGAGGCAGACAAAAAAGTTTGAATAGTTTCAAAGAGGTACTGGATGAATTCGTGAATTTGTTTATTTCCTTTAGGTTGGTATCCATCTTTTTTAGAAACTCGTTCAGCTAGCATAGCTACGATATCAGCTGCTTCAACCATATTTAAACAAAATGAAAAGTGGCATAAAATTATTGTATCCATTAAACGTTCCTCTATGACATCGACATGACACACGTGATCAACAAGTATCGACAGTCATTTTTCTCTTTTCTTCTTTTCTCTTTCCTTCTCTGTAACATTGCATGTCACCAAGGCTTGAATAACTACGATTTGATATTTTGCATTTAGACAAATCCAGGAATTTAAAATTACTGCAGAAAACAAGTTACTGCTAGAGCTAGCTGTACAAGACGAATGTAGAATAATTTTGGATGACAAAAAAAAACTTTTCAAACAATGAAAAAAATCCCTTTTTTTACAATCTAGTTTTGGCCATATCTCGGGAAAGAAGAGCCATAAGCACTAATCCTTCTAGGCTTTTCTTAGTCCCACTGAGGCCTACCTATAGCCGAAAGATGAAGCTAAAAGCTCGGAATCAGTTGGGGGTAGTTCTCTCCTTAGATAGGTACCTGTCTACAAGTATGTCCCAACAACTTGGTCAGGTACCCACCAAGTACTTGTTCCAAAATTTGCTCAGTTTCGTTGGGACTCTATGGAAAAATTTTTAATAAATTATCGTGCTGGTACATTTGAAAGTGTTGTACAATTCAGTGCTACGAATCCATAGAATACCAAGAGGGTACTTAAGTACCTTCAAGTTGTTGGGACATTCTTGTACAAAATCACTTGCAAAAGAACCCTTCATCCACTACATTCATTAGAGTTATGAGCTAAAGTAATATTGAAAGGTAGAGTGGCGGTAAATATGGATGCGGCTAGCCGTGAGTGCCCGAGCGGAGAGAGACCAACGAACGACTAGACGTTGATGAAAAAGATGTTTGATAAGTGAAATAGGAAAGAATCGAGATGGTCCCCGAAGTTGTCGAATAATTCTATTCTGGAGAAGAAATAATTCTTCATTAGACATTTGAGATGATAGAATTTATCCAGTAAAGACCTTATGAATATTAGCTTCATGTCATTCACTTATTATATCGTACATGTAAATCAATGAGTAGGTGTGCTGTCGTAAAAATTCTGAGAAGCTATACGAAATTCCATAGTTTTGAATGGTTTTTACAATAGCATAAAACTACTTCTATTAAAAAAGTGAGTGACGACATTAAATAATACACCACTCAAACACATATCGATGTACTAGGATAGACTACGATAATTAAATGGTGAACTATAAGAAATGACATTACTCTGAGAAAAACTATCTTTTAACGTAGCAGTTTGAGAAAAATATTTTGAAATTTTCGTGTACAAAGTTCTACCTAGTGATTGTTTTGGAGATGAATATCATAAATAAAGTGTTTTCTGTGAGGAAATGAGCTAAAATGACGATTATCATTTATATGTGGATCAGGCATAGAAGTATACTTCCATAAAGCAAACGTAGGTAAAGAATAGATGTTTGTTTCCAGCTTTCATACTATCAAGGACTATGAGATATAACACAGAGATGTCCATCGCGGCTGAAAATCTGCCGCTGCCGCGCCGCGGTCTTTTACAGCTGCTGAGGCCGCGGCGCTGCCGCGCCGCTATGGTATAAAATCAAAAAGTGCCGCGCCGCAGCCGCGCCGCTATGGTATAAAATCAAAAGGTGCCGCGCCGCAGCCGCGCCGCTATGGTATAAAATCGAAAGGTGCCGCGCCGCAGCCGCGCCGCTGTGGTATAAAATCGTAAGCTGCCACGCCGCGGTATTATATAAAATACATGTTGCCATGGTGCTTCTGCACATCGACATACTAAAAACGTTGCCGCTGTCGCAGCAATATTTGAAGAAAAGGTTACAGCACTACTACTGTCACTACACGAAGAAAAAATGCCACTTTTGGAGTTTAATTTCAGGTCTGAGGCTGGATATTTTTTAGAATTACAGATAAAATTTCTGCAAAAAAATCGAGCCGCGTCGCTGCCGCGGTGGCTAAAAATATGAAAAGCCTCTGCCGCGCCACTGCCGCGGCGCCATTATGAGCGATGTACCGCGACGCTGCCGCGCCGCAATAATCTAAAATAAAAATCTGCCGCTGCCGCGCCGCCAACCGCGGTCGCGGCCGCGGCGCGGCAGCGGCAGCGGCGCGTCAGCGGCGCGATGGACATCTCTGATATAACATAATCGAGATCGAAATTGAAATTATTTTCAATAATCAGTAAATTAACTTTTCTTTTAGAAAAAAGTCAGCGAATCCGTAGAATGAGCGCTACCTTGTAATTAGTTGATGTTTATAATCTTTGCGAGAATTGTTGGAAACAAAGTTATCGAATAATCGTGCCATATTACAGATATAATAAATAATGAATATCAGTGTCATCTGTCTACAGCTATATTCCCGGCGCACTACTCTAGAGATAAGTAAATCGCCTGTCGATGAAGGTTATTTATTAAAACTTGATAACCTGATAAAAGTATCGGATATTAAGTACTAAACCCGAGTTTTTCTTTTAAAGTGATAACGACAAATTCTTCTCAATGTATCATCTAAAACTAATCATTTTGAATCAGATGAAAACTATCAAAGATATAAGGAACAGCAGTCATTCAGACATATTAGTTATGCAAGAAAGATCCATTACATACCTTCGAAGAGTATTTTGGGTTAAGGAGTGAGGGTGAGTCACTGCGGATTTTTTCTTTCCTTCGCTTATAATACACATCGAGTAGAGAGACGAAAATTTTATCAAATAGATAACGGATCTGACTGCTCGAACGAAAACGTCCCGAGTGAGTAAATACTTTTTATCTCATTTTTTATATGTAAAAATCAACAGTGAAACAATATCGAACTTTCTTCCTACGAAAAACAATTTCATCTCGTCGTTCGATATTAAATTCTTTTACATATATTTGATTATTTAACATCAAATGAAATTATCTACTCATTTATTAATTACAATCAACGATTAAAATGTTTATTACTGACACAAAAATATCATTTCAAAGTACCAACAACAAATCTTGATTTTTGGAAGAAAACTTTACCCATAGTTGGTCCACTGATTCAAACATTGACAATCCATACTGATCATTTAACCGTACCATTAGATTTCTTTTCGAATCTAACATCAATTATCATCTCTTCACCATATTCTTTACTTGATGGACAGCTTCAATCCATTCTCCACCATCAATGTTTTCAGCAGTTACAAACATTAAAAATAAAAGATGTAATTCTATCTGAGAAATCATTTGATGCGAATATCTTAGATGATGAACAAATCTTATTCAAAAGAATCTTCGACAATGACAATAGTTTACAAGTCTTCGAATATCTTCCTTCGTTAGATAACTTATCCAATCTAAATCTCGATCGATTGAACTCAAACATTCATATTCGTTCATTAATATTGAATTTAGCTTCTTTTTATTCCCTCGACTGTAGAGATGGTCATATGGAAAAAAATTGTAGTATATTCACATTTATTCAGTATACACCAAATTTAATCTATTTAAACATTCAATCAGAAAAATTTTATTTCAAGTGCAAACCCGCAACTTTAGACGGTTATCCCACCAATCGTTGTACTATGGATATCAATCAATTATTTCGTTTCATTCACTTATTTTCATTATCATTAATCACGTTATCATTGGATCTCGCTGATGTGTATGTTCCAGATCGAAGCAAAGTTCTATTCGACGGCGTAAACTTAGAAAATAAATTATTAAAACCACTGAAATAATTACAAAAATTTCATATTTATATCAGACTTCATGAATATGTGGATGTTGAACAAATTTTATCAACTTTTCAAACATTTCCTTGGTCTATGGGTACATATCGAAATACTTATCTCTGTTCTCTTCCGTTTGCATTCCATAAACTCAAACATTTTCATCATTTTCAAAATGTTCGATTAAATAATACTGAAATTTTGAAAGATGCTCATCGATTACTTTTTATGGTAACAGTGGTGATAAACTTCTCCGTTGTGACGATTCGGGTGATGAAATCGAACGCATTAATGCACAATTAGACAGTGTTACAACTATTCATCTTTGCAACATGTCAATGAAACAAATTCTAATTCATAGTTTCCCAAATTTACAATGTTTAATAATAGATAATACCGAATTACTTTCGAAAGAAAATGAATTAATTTCATTTTTTAGTGAAAAACTTCGACAAATCGAAACTGATGTTATTTTTTCTGGAGATCATATTCAAGAAGAAAAAAACTTCAGTTCTTTTTTGAATCTGCAACATATCATGCTGAAATATGACTCAACATATGATCTCAAATAATCAGCAATTCATTGCTAAAACTCTCAAAATTAGAAACACTGTCAATTTATGTCATACCACCGAATGATTGGGATGATCGGGTTGTTTATGGTCCTAAGGCTATTTTTTATCGGATTATGGACGGACGAGATGAAAATCAAATCAAAACTCAATATGAAATTAAATATTCGGGAAATTATATGTGGTTTATAAGAAATACTCATGTATCTTCTTCTTTTTAATATTTTATTCTTGACATAGACAGAGTCCGCATTCGATTTCGCTTCTCATCCATTTGATTCGTAAACTTTGATTTCTTAATAAATAAATATATAATGAGACGATCAAAGCAGAAAATGCTTCTTTAATATACATGCATCTAATGCATTGAT
Organism: Macrotrachela quadricornifera; assembly: GCA_022393335.1. NCBI lineage: Eukaryota > Metazoa > Rotifera > Eurotatoria > Philodinida > Philodinidae > Macrotrachela > Macrotrachela quadricornifera. The sequence continues at coordinate 8,022 of JAJEKB010011225.1, read as the reverse complement.
GCTGTAAAAATAGTTGATTTAATATCAATTTAATCTTCTTTTCTTGATCAAAACTGTTCAATTAGCATTATTCACGCGAATACTAATCAATATTTAGTTCGAATCTGACTTGAATCTTAATACCATTCACAAAAAATTTGATCGTTTTATACAAATCTTTCAAATATTTTTCTCTATCACAAAATCAGTCTTTGATCAAAATGACAAGTTTGTCAGGCGACGGATTAGAGTCACACTCGTGGAAAGATGAAGAGCTTAAAAAAATCCAAATGAGCAGAGAGAATTTTTTCTCTGAAGACCTGTTTGATTGTCACACCCTCAGCGTTATTAAGTTGATATTTAGAATTATATTCATGTTCTTTAATCCATTTTGATAACTTTTCCCTATTGAAATTATCATTAGAACAGAAAATAAGATTTTCTTTATCATTATTTTTTAGTAATTTTCGAAGAATGTCATTTCGATATCTAAATGTTCCATATTAAGATAAATGATATTTTGTTTATTAAGATATTCGATTCAGGATATTTTATATTTCAATTCATTTTAAAATCGAACAATTTTATCATATGTGATAAAGAATGTAAATATACTTGTAATTCATCTATAATTTTTTTCATTAAGTGGAATATATTTAACTTTTTCTATAGGATAAAATTCATATAGAACCATTTTATTGGACGAAGTTCATATTCCAATGGATAATGATATATAGTATGCGGTCTTGTTTTAATTATTTCTCGACAAACTTATAATCATTAGATATACTTTTTTCTTCACTTGAATAATAATAATAATAAATAAATCGAGTATATTCATTCACGGGAAATCGATAATCGATTAATGAACATATTCCTGATGATGATATGATATCTAAGATAAGACTTAACGATAATTCTTTATTGGTATTGTTTATGTCGAATAGGTTTTAATGATATTTCTGAATTTGATTGTTGATTATTCATTGATAATTTTCCTACAATAGAATCGTTTCTTGTATCATAAAGAGAGGCAAGAACTGCAAATGGATTAAGAGCTATACAATATATTAAAACTTCGTTTGATGAGTTTTGGAATACATTAACTGAGCTCAATGAAATTAATGATAAATCTTGGAGATTCATTGTAATTTCAAAATCTACAAATAAAAAAAACAGACTTATTCAATATTTTTAAAATTTTTCTCAAATGGATGTTAACAGTAAATATTTTATAAAATCAATTTCAAAGACAGGAAAATGTTTTATTTCAGTGAATGCTAATGTTAAAAGAAATTAAGTTGAAAAATTTGTCAACACTATTACTTTAAGGCTGAAATGTGAGACTCATATATCTTTAACATTATTAATATTTACAGAATTTCGACTTAAAATGCAAAGAAATCAGTGAAAATATAAAATAATTTACTAAGTAATTTTAATTTTAAAGTTGTTTAACAAATTATGAATGTTATCTTGGAATATTTTCATTTTATCTTGAAAATAATACGACATGTGTTGTGTTGTGTTGTTTTTATGAATTTTCCTTCCCACGTGTAATCATTAATATATATGAAATCTTTTATGTAAAGAGAACAACAAGAAAAAAAAATTAATGTAAGATGTATTGTCAATGAAAAATATTCATTAAAATTAATTTTATTTTTATCGTTTGGCATTCAATGAACTTAAATTAGATCAATAAAAATAGAATACACTTTTTGTTTGCATTCATCCTTCATATGAAGAAAGTTGTTTGTTTGAATGTTTTTCCTTTTATTCTTATCTGGACATTATCAAAATATTATCTGATGACAGAAATATTCAGTTATTTGAAACTTAAATATGTTCCTATTGGCTCTGCTTTTGTGCTGTTACTAAATTATCTTTGACTCGATCGAATTGTTTTTTTAGCATTTTTGTGTATAAAATCTACGGTTAAACCAAGTTGACCTTGTGAACGTAGTCGCATATGAAAATCTCAAATTTGATTATTTTTCTCAATTATGAATAATAATTTTTGACTCAATTGTCGATTAATTAACTGTTCGAATGTTAGATGACATTGAAATGAAATCAACCAATCGAGATTGATTTCATGGTCAGTTTCTGTTCTATCCTGCGTTGTAACTGATAATTTAGATAATTTAAAAATTAAATCATTTTGTTTAGTAGTTGTAAGTTTTTTTAAATCTAGGATAGAAAAAATTGAGATCGTATGCGAACGTAAATATTTAAAATTCACTCAAAAAATGCGATAAACTTTACATAAAAAAACAAAATTGATTTTCAATTCTTTCAAATAAATAAAGAATGTTAAGACTATTTTTTCGTTTCCACTATTTTTCAAAGAAAGATTTACGTAGTCGAAATCATTATTAAATTCTCAATAAAATGAAGGATATTTTGACAAAAATCAAATTTTATTTTCCGCGACTCATTTGACATTCGAACATAGGTGTACATGGCATCAAATTTTGATGTCCCACTGATTCCTGTAGAAGATTTTTCACAGTATTCCTCGTTCCGCTCGCCCCCTGCAGGCAGGCTTTCTGTACTATCCAGCCCTGCATTTGTAAAACCCACAATAAATTTTCACTTATCATGTAATGATGATATTATCGTTATTTTCATCTTTAATTGTATTGGGAGCACATCAATTCCAGAACCAATATGGTTTCGTTAGTAGCGTAACTAGAAAATGACGAGTGATTGGATATTTCTGTGGCAATTTTTAAAATCTTATTTCAGAGATTTCTCTCCTTTTTCTGACTGCGGGTTTTCACTTTCAGCAGTGTCCAGATTTTGTGAATTCTGAACTCTTGAAGTCGAAAAATAATATGAAACAGCAAAACCATTATAAAAACAACTAAGCAGAAAGTTAGTAACTTTGAGAACACAAAGAGTTACTTGAGGATGGTTTGAGGATGAGACAGAAAGAGAAATAATTGGATGAGGGTAGGTAGATGATGGTGAGAATGGGTGAGTGGAAGGGAGATTGAGGATGTCCTTGATTGCTTGGATTATTTGCGCTCTCCTAGTTTTTAGAGTTACTAGCGTTCTGATTTGTTGTTGTATATAGTTGGTTTACTGTTTCTCGTTGTGTTTTGAGTTCAAGAGTTCCTCAAAAGTTCGGAACTCATGGAATTTAGACAGGTCTCTTTTATTCGTAATTAATTAATTTATTTTTATTGTGATTTAATAATTTTTACAAAATTTCTTAAATAAATCAATTATTGTATATAGAAAAAAAAACTTCTAAATTTAAAATTAATATGTCCTTCCTTAATCGATTTCAGCTCTAAAGGTGAAAATTAAATGTGTTTTCTCGAATTCTTGTATGTTTGAGTATTGTAATTTTGTAGTAGAGTAAGTGCGCAAATTATGTGACAGATGATTCTTTTCTTGATTGTTAGAAATAAAAAAAAATTGTGAAAATTTAACAGCATTTCTTTTTGCATACTACTGTATACATAAAAGTAGTAAGTTTCCTTCCTGTTTAACACTCACTTGTATTTAGAATAGTGACAGATGTGCAGTTAGTTTTGACGTAGTTAAATGACGTACAAGAAATGTTTTGAAATCTTTTACATAGGATGCAAAGCAAACTTTTCTAATTAACATTTATCGTGACCTTTATTAGTAACAACATTTATGATCAGTTTTTTTGTCTAAAATAAATCCAAATGTTTCAATAAAAAGAAAAATATACAACGCTTCTACATTCTTTATATAATATTCATAAAAAAGCATTAAAGAACTACGCGATGTTATACATGAGAAATTTTCTTTGTTTCATTCTATTACGAATGATGATTGCTTCGCCTCAAATCAATCTTCATCTTACAGATTGGGTAAGTGAGAAAAATAAAAATGATGATATTGGATTTCAGCATGATTGTCTTCATGTTGCTGTCTCAAATAAAAAAAATATTGATCTTCATGAAATTATCTCGTATTGTTTAACTGACTTGCCATCAAAATGGAATATTCAAGAAAATAATTTTAATCAAAAATTTACTTTTGCTGAACTTTTCAAACAAAATATTACTAGCCAACAACTATACATTTGGTCGGCACCAATGGATGTAATTGAACGTTATCAACTCTATTTAAATCACCGTTTTACTTCAAATGAAACATCATCGATGGCAACACAATTGTTTTACAATTGTACATTATCAAGATTTGGTCCATTATGTCAATATGAATTGGATATTTATGAACATAATTCTTCATCATTGAATCAAATCATTTATAACTTTTATCAAAATCGTTATGATCCCATCAATTTGACATGTTATGTACATTTAAAATGTAATCGTGGTTCTACATTATCATGTCTTGATTGGACTGAAATATGTAATGGACAAATTGATTGTTTGAATAATGGGGTTGATGAAGAAAATTGTTGGCAAATTGAAATTCATCAATGTGAAAAAGATGAACATCGATGTAATAATGGACAATGTATACATGAAATATTTTTACATGATAATAGAGACACGTTCGAATGTCTTGATCGATCAGATGAACTTGGGAATGCAGGCAGAAGTCCTAACTTTATCGTTGGTGAACCGGGATTTGCCCAAGAAGATATCGTATGTTTCAAAGGGCCCTTACTGTTCTCCATGAAAGAGACAACGTCGTGTGTAAGTAAACGTGGCACTCTACTGAGACAAATAACGTTTGTAGATAAACCAAAGTCACTAAATGAAACATGCTGGTTAGCATCTAAATGCCACTTGTTGATAGCAATGCCTAACACTCCAATATGTGCTAATCTTTGTCGTAACAAGACATGTCAACAAATAATCAACGAGACGTGTCCAGATATATACTTTATAACAGATGAAGTACTAGCGTTTGGTCATATCTACTTTGCCTATCTTAAGAATATTACTATAAATGATGGTTTTCTACGTCCACCTCAATATATATGTTACAATGATCAACTTTGTGGTGGATTCTATTCCAATAGATCGTTACTAATCTTCAATAATATGATATGTCGTCAGCTAAAGGATTTTCCATTGACTTTTCCTATTGGAGGAAGAGCCGAGTGGAGAGATATTTATGTTAAATCTTTGTATGACAATCTTTATCAATGCAATACATTTATTTACAATTATTCAGCAGTTTGCAATAGTTCGACGATGTATCAATGTATTAATTCAACAAAATGTATCTCAGTACATCGTCTTTGTGATCAAATAATCGATTGTGATTACAAAGATGATGAACAATGTTCTTTAATCAATGAAACTTGTTCTATAACAACAAGATCAGAGAATCTTTTCAAATGTATGAAGAAAAATATATGTGTCTCTTTACAACGAATCAATGATAGAACATGTGATTGCGAAAAGGATGAATATGGCTTATGCGAAGATGAAATTACTAATCATGATTATATTAGAAAACATATTTCATTTCCAACAATTTGTGATAGTTTTACAGAACTAGTACCTGTCGTCATTGATGGACGAAATGAAACTGATGAAACTGAATGTGAATATTGGATTTGTAATAATACTTATACAAGATGTGATGGCTTTTTGAATTGTTTTAATGGAGCAGATGAAATTGATTGTAATTCATCATTATTACTAAAATGTCCACTTTATCATCATATGTGTGTCTCACCTGATACATATCAACTTACATGTTTATCCATTGAAAAATTTAATGATGGTAATATTGATTGTATTGGTGCTACTGATGAACCAAAAGTATGTCGATCGAACGAATATAAATTACAATCGAAGAATTTTTATTGTAAGAATGATACCACTCAACTTTGTGTACACTCTTATAGTTTATGTGATAATAAGAAGGATTGTGCACAAAAAGATGATGAACATGTTTGTGATTAAACTCGAAATAACAGTAAAATTGGTTCTATATGTGGCTGGAAGAATGAAATGAACCTAACCGATGTTGAAAAGTTCCTTTGTGAACGTCTTGATGATACGAAGAAACTACAAATTTTAAATTTTACCATTAATAAATCAATTCAATCAATCAAACAATTAACTATTGAAGATAAGCATACATATCCTTCTGTTATTTCATCGATTCGTCAATATACACAACGTTGTCATCGTGGTATTCCTTTACAAGTTTGGTTAAATAATGATAAAAATTTGACTAGTAAAACATGTCTTTGTCCACCTAGTTTTTATGGTAATATATGTCAATATCAAAATCAACGAGTTAGTCTTACTATACGATTTCAAACATATTCGGATTCTAGACGAACATTATTTGCATTGATTGTTTTACTTATTGATGATAGTGATCAACGAATAATTCATTCATATCAACATCTCACTTATCTTTATACTCAACACTGTCGAACTAAATTCAATATTTATTTACTTTATTCAACTCGACCAAAACTTCTTACAAATAATTATTCTATTCATATTACATCTATGAAAAAATTACATTTAAATATCGTGGAAGTCTTTTAATACCACTTCGATATCCATTTTTGCCTGTAAATCGTATTGCTGTTGAATTTAATATTCCACGTACAAGTGATAATATCGAACGTTGTTCCGATCTGTCATGTGTACATGGTCATTGTTTTAGATATTTGAATGATTTAACAGATACTAGTTTTTGTCAATGTGATCAAGGATGGTCTGGAAAATACTGTACTATTCAATATAAATGCATGTGTTCATCTGATTCATTATGTATTGGTGTTTCAGCAAACAATCGATCGATTTGTATTTGTCCAGCTAATAAATGGGGTTCTCTTTGTCTTCTTCAAAGTACAATTTGTCAATCTAATCAAAATATGTTATGTCAAAATAATGGTCAATGTATATATATTGATGAAAATGTTGTATCTGGTAAGCAATTTGTCTGTAACTGTCAAAACGGTTTTAGTGGAGAAAGATGTGAAATAATTGATAATAAACTTATTGTTTCATTTCATAAAAATATAACTTTACCAGAATCAATACTTGTTCATTTCATTCGAGTGATTGATAATGCTCAACCTGAAAATGGTTCGACATTCAAAACTATTCCTATCAATCAAAATTCAGTTACTATTCGATGGTCAAGACCATTTCATATTGCTTTTGTTGAACTTTTCAGTAATCAATATTATTTGATAACTGTACAAAAGACTTACAATCAATCGGGAACTATTGTTCGTTCAATCAATCCATCAGATCGTTGTGAACATATAAGTGAAGTATTAAATGAAACTATTGTTAAATTTCATCTTCTTCGTCGAATCAAATATTATCATCTAGCATGTCAAAGACAATCATCATCTTGTTTTTATGATGATAATCATTTCTGTTTATGTACTCATTACGATGATCAACATGTGGCAAATTGTTTCGAATTTAATTCTTCAATTAAACATGATTGTTTTGGTGAAAGTAATTGTGAAAATAATGCCCAATGTTTACAAGACAGACCTACTTGTCCACAAACATCAATGTGTGTTTGTCCACCATGCTTTTATGGAAAACGATGTCAATTTAGTTCAAGTTTATTTGGTCTTTCACTTGATGCTATTTTAGGTTATTATATTAAACCACATGTCAATATGAAACATCAACCTACTATTGTTAAAGCAAGCGTTGCATTGACAATAATTATAATTGTAGTAGGTCTTATCAATGGTGTTTTATCGATGATTACTTTTATAAATAAAGAACCACGTAAAGTTGGTTGTGGTTTATATTTATTTGGATCATCAATTACTACTTTATTTACTATAACTATTCCCTTGACTGTAGGTCAGGGTCTAAATCCCGAAATTGTCGGTGTGTTTGTGTGTTTGTGGGTTTGTCCGCAGGGTCAAAGGTCAAAGGTCAAAAAAACATCCTCAACTGCTATACTATGGGGGTACTCTTAGGTCCTCAGGCACTATACCTTGATGGAGAAAAACCGCCTCGAAATCTGATTAGCTGAAATTTTTTTGGAACGGCCAATCAGATTTCGAGGCGATTTTTCTCCATTAAGATAAAGATGGAACACATGGTTACTCGGGCCAATTTGAGGTTATCGAGG
>JAJEKB010011218.1:0-11024 GCA_022393335.1 Macrotrachela quadricornifera | reverse complement strand
AAATATAAAAAAAAATTTACATCGGAATAACACAAAATATGAAAAAATCTAACTTTTTATTGAATATTATGATTATTTTTAGTAGAATTTCGTGAATTCTGAACTCTTAAGAAGCTTTGAATACAGATATAAGTAAAAAATATAATCCGTTAACAATTACAACTAAATAGAACTGTCGAAACCTACGTATAATGCGTTATATAAGTTTCCCGAAAATTCTTTCCAGAAAGAGAAAGAAAATTTCCAAAAACAAGAAACTTTTCGTAGTGCTTTTGAATACTTTCTTTTATTTTTTTAACTTCAAAAATATAACTAGCTTTCAATGATATATGCTTCACTACTATCTATTACCTGTCGCTAACGATCTGATAAAGAAAGGTTTCCGTCTTCGCAGAAGTCTTGAGTCTTTTGGTCAAAGAAATTGAGAAGGTTCATTTTGAGGTCGTTCCCGTCGTCGAATTTTTTCTCGCGTAAATGGTTCAATAGCGAACGAAAGAAGTGGTAACCTATACGAGCCAAACTTGGAGAATAAGGTGTATGTGGAAGCGTAACCGATTCGAGCTCCAATAATTTACCACATGCCGCTTTTCAATGTGGAGTCTAGCGTTATCATGAGAAAAATGAATTCTATGTTGCGTCCCTTGGAGTTTTGCTGCAACTCGGTCCAATTATTGACAAGAGAGATTAGTAGTGATGGTGCAGCCAATCGAAAGGAAGTTCCAATCAATAATCTCTCTTACTCCCCTCCAAACACTGAGCATAGTCTTCTTTAAAGGCAGACCATTTTTGGGCATTGGTGCACCCGTTTCTCCAGCTTCAATGCATTCATATCGACCTGTACTGGTCTTCCACTATGAGATAAATCGTCGAGTTCGAAGTTACCGTTCTTGAATCGATGGGACCAATATTGCGCTGTAAGAATGGAGAGTGCATCTTTGCCCATCGAGCTGCATGTGTTACTTGTTGCTTCCATTACTTTACGACCCAAACGGAATTCATGAAGCAGAAGCACTCTTAGCTCCCGTCGAGATATCTTTATTTCTAATCCGAATTTAACGTCGAATATTCTTAATTTTCTTATCATTCGAAACGTATTCTTACCCCCTTTATATATATCCTTAGTATGGAACATTCTAGAACTTTCTCAATTGTTCTTGAAACTTTTGAAAAAAAGAATCTTACCTGCAAACAAGCTTTTGCAAAAGATTGTATAGATCTAGATCACTAGCATGCTATACTATATAATTATATCAGCCTATATAGTATCGAACTTGCGCCAGAATTTTCGGACTCTGTTCATACGTGATCACAATCAAAGTCATACCGAAGAAGATTTCACCGATGAAATGGACGATATAGGAAGCATTTGATATTTACGAATATTCAACAATGAAGCGCAGTATTCGCCAATAAACATGAATAAGTGAGGCAGTAACTGGAATGTATATGTCTGATTACGAACTTTGAAAAATTTCGCAGCTAAATAATGAATGATATTCTCACTATCTTATCATTCTTTCTTCTCTGAAATGAAAAAAAAAGCTGTTCTTCGGTTGTACGAGCTATATTTGAGTTCCGATTTTCTCAGGAGTTCGGAATTCATGATATTTGGCCAGGTCTCTAATCCGAACGATGTTATCTTAGATTTTAGTGCATTGTTTCATATTAAGCGTATTTCTTTATTTTACTTACGAACGAACGATAAAATTTCAGAATGTGAAGTCCAAATATGATGAATGAAAAAGTTAGTTTACTTTTTCTTAATAAAAGCAGCTAATTGTTTATTGAGTTGTATTGCTTTTGTACAATACATGCGTCCTAGATCGTGATCATCATTTTCCATGCAAAGGTCTCCAATTTTATCACATAACGATGCTCGTTCGGCTATCCATTCGAGAACAAGTATTTTTGATTCTGAATACATATTCTGAACTTTGGGAAAATCTTGTAGAATAATTGACTCTTTTATTGTATTGAATATGTATTCGTTTGGAATCAAAACATAAATTTGATTGATAGATGGCAATGATGATAATTCTTTCAAGATTTTCAGACAATCATCCTTACTTGAAGGCATGACAATAGGACAGTAATATTTAATCGTGCAACGCTCTGTTTTCAATTTATCAATCAATGTATCGCAGTTACTGACCATAGTTCCTTGTTCTTTAGTCAGATTTTGAAGTACTGAAAAAAGTTGAGCAGCTTCATTATGAAATTCTTCTGAGTAGTATATAAAAATACTATTTCTCAGACTTCTTTCCAGATCGGTTCGTGAGTACTGAGTATTTTCAAGAAGATTTGTTTCATTTTCAATTATTTCTTCAGCCAAATGGATTAGATATCTGAGATCTTGAATAGGTTTTAAATCTTGATAAATCGCTATTTGCTCTGCACGATAAAAAAGAACACTTGCCCATTGAAAATAAGTTAAAGCTTGATGAGTATCGTTTAGATTACCTTGATTAAGTAGTATTTTTCCAATTGTAGTGTAATATTGTGATATATCACGCAATAATCGATACAAAAGATCTGCTTCATGATAAAATACGAGTACATATTGTTCATAATCAAATAACCAATCTGTAGGATTTATATTATCGTACACATAGAAAGTAAAGATATAAATTGAAATACAGTTACTATGAAATGCTTCAGGATATTGCACAAAGAGATGTGGAAGAAATGTTTTTCCAATATCATCAGATACGATGAGATATATTCGTTCGTCCGATTCTAAACTATGCCTAATGTATCCTGAGCACTCTTCTGGGTTTGTGAAAGTTTCGAACTTGTGGGGAGCTCCACTCCGAAATGGAAATAAAGAGTGTGAATTATTTAATAAACTATTAATATCATAGTGACTATTCAATCCGATTGGTTCTGAATAAGTTGGATCAATCATACTGGAGAATGCAGCTTTAAGCTGATTATAATCGTTAGGATTACCAATATAATTATCTAACCATATAACTACGATACCATGAGATAATCCGCTCATTTCTATGCCAACTTTTTGTTAATTAATCTTAAAAAAAAGAAAAAATTTACTATCTGCTATTTCATAAAGTGAAATTCAATCGCTATAAGCATTTATTCTTTTCCATTACAACACGAGTGTGAAACAATCGTTGTTATAATTACTTCATGCAAGAACCAGAAGCAGCAAAACACAAACTTCTTTTTGAAGCTTATGAACCATTGTATTTATATACGCGCCATTCTCTTATTTTTTCTTCTACTTCCTCTCAATTTTTTCCAACTTACTTTTTCGACGGGGAGGACGAACGACAATTTTTCATAGAAAAGGTAACATGAGTAATACCTTTTTATAATAACAACGCACTCCCTATTCATTCTTCCTATAATAAAAGAAATGTTATTGGAAAATACAAGCAATTCAAACTTCAAGGGAGTTTTTTTCCGTGAATTTTTTACGCCATCTGATAAACTAGAGGCCCGCTCACTTTTTAGCCTCACCAAATGCTTCTTTCGGTTAAAAAATACGAGATGCTCAAGAGGTGCTTTTTCAACAAACTGCATCCTTTGCAAAAATATGCAAAATTTCTATTTTGCTGTATTTCTTTTCTTCTAAAAGTGATTTTTTTCAGATTCATCATCAAAAAGATGAGTGTCCACGAATTGTTAAATCATCGACTCTAGATGTAAAACTCTATTGATGGAATGGCTTCAAATCGGCTCTAACGCACTGCGTATAGATTGATTTTGTAAACCTATCTAGTTTTTCTACTTAAGCGATAGGGTTTAATATTTTGTCTCATCATACCATCATTAACACTCGTAATGCTGTCTTTTTCTCGTTCCTTTGTTAAGCTGAGAAAACTTGGTTTTACTGAAACCAAAGCCATTTTCGTCGGTATTCCTGGTTTCCAATTGAAAAAAGCCTTTTAGACACGAACTAATTACATTTTCGGATTCAGCATAAAAAACTGTCCACGAAACAGTGGGGAAACAAACTTTTAACGTTTTTTCTATCAAGAAACAAATAATTTTTCATTTATGCAGATGAATAAAGCCTCCGGAACTAACTCCTACCCGTGTCATATGGACCAGAAAGATGGTATCCGCAGAGTCTAAGGGGCATTTCCTTAGTGTGCTGAAGAATGAACTTTTTTAGATAGGTTGATCAAAATCAATCTATCGTGAACTTCGTTTTTCGAGCACATAAAATCAACGTTGACTGTATAGCGCAGCAGATCTACCCCTATTATTTTGCCTCATTTTATAGCTCTTGACGAATTCTATCTACTCTGAAAGCATTGGTATTGATAGTATGGAAAACAAACAAATATCACACTGATACATTTTCAGGATATATGAGTTTTTCGACACTGTGATAAAGAAGAAGTCGTGTGCACAACTTATTAACCAGCATAACTTACCATCATTTTGCAGCCCATGAAATTCTCTATCTAATGGTATATGATAGTTGAAGATTCATTTTAATTATGATAAATCTTTTATTTTAAGAAAGCTATAAAAAAATCAGAATAGCTCACTATTTACATAAAAACTAAGGATATTTATTACCGTAACTCAATAAATCCTTAACGGATTGCTCTCATCTTCGAATTCAACTGAGACATTGATGAGATCATGCTATGTACAAAATTTCATGATAATTGGTCGAACCTTTCAAAAGTTATCGTGTAAAAGAGTGGACGGACACACTGACCCATTCCATAGTGTACTCACTTTTTGAGTACACAAAGACCATTAATCCTCAATTTGTGGTAAAAATTTCAGTTCGATCGGTCGCACCGTATTCGGGCTCTGAGAATCGACCAAAAAGAGAAGAGGGAGGGGGTACTCTTAAAGGAACGGTGGGTGATTAATCTTCAATCACACCTTCACTCACATCTAAATTACTCAAACCATTCAGTAAGTTCTTATTATCTTTTCTATCTATTTGATCACATGTTATGCAAGTCAATGTTAAATTTCATCTGCTTTTAAGACAGATTAGATTAAAAAAAAGGAAAGAAACAGATTAAAATTTGAGTTTTATTCTATCACATATATTTAAAGGAAAAACATTGAAAGAAATATACTTAGTAAGATGGAGACAGATAAAATACAAATATTCAAATAATTTTCAATAAAAATCGAAAGAGAAGTAAATGATTAATTTGAAGTCATATCAATTAAAATTTTAACTTCTAAATGCTCAGGCGATAAACATTTAAAGCCATCATTGACAATATCATCCAATTTAATTTTCTTTGTAATAATTCGTTCAACATCCATCTTTTTACTATCAATTAGTTGAATTACTTCAGGAAATATATGGCAATAACCCAGACTTCCTTTAATAGTTATTCCACGTACCATAATATCCATAGCATCTAATGTCACTTTCTTTTCAAATAGTGCAATTAATATAGCTCTACCACCTTTTCTCAAAGATGCAATACCTGTTGTAAATGTTGATTCTATACCGGCTGTATCAAAACAAACATGTGCTCCAAGATTATCAGTATAGTTTTTAATTTGTTCTGAAATGTTTCCTTCTTTCGCATTAATGACTAATGAAGCACCTAATTCTCGTGCTTTCTCAAGACGTTGTTCAGAAACGCTCACAATGATAGTACGAGCAGCACCAACAGCCATTGCAGCTTGAAGACATAGTAGACCAATTGGACCAGCACCAAAGATTACACATGTTTCACCTAAAAATGACATAAAAATGCTTATGAAACCAACTTTTCTATCATGCTTTAAAATTTTTCATAGTGAAGAAGATCAACTAATTGATTATTGATACATACCTGGTTTTAGATCACTAAGTTTAACAGCATAAACAGCTACAGCAGCAGGTTCAACTAATGCACCTTGTTCAAAAGTCATACTATCCGGTAATTTATGTACCATATAATCTTCTACAATAACATATTTTGCATACGCACCATTTGCAGCTAGGCCAATAGCACCAACCGGGTCTGATAGATTATACTGACCATTTATTGTATAAAAACTATCTGGATTTCTAAAAAGTGGTTCTATTACAACACGATCACCTGGCTTGATACTATCATGACAAACATTCTCTCCTACTTCAACAACTACACCAGAAAATTCATGTCCCATTATTGTTGCACCACAATGTCCATTTAATGGATAAGGTTCTTTCATGGAAATTAACATTGGACCATGAGAATATTCGTGTACATCTGTTCCACAAATTCCAACAAATTTGACTTCTATTTTTACCTGGTTTTTCTTCACTGGAGGAACAGGTATTTCTTCTATACGAATATCTTTTGCACCGTAATAACGAGCAGCTTTCATTGTTGTTGTTGTTGTCGTACTCATTTGAATATATTATTTCAATTGATATTTATCTAAAAAGGCAATATTAAACAATAGATACTTTATGGTAGTTAGAAGATGACTTATTTGTTTTGATCTTTATTTTTCGTATGAATAATTGAAAATAGAGATAAAAAAACGAAAGAAATCTGATTTACTTAACCTGTATTCATAGTGAATAAAAAAAAAACGTTGATCATTTTCTCGAGGATGGATGTGTAAATACTACATCGATTGAAAAAATACCTTCACTTATCTGACATTCTATCAAAGTTAAGAAAAGAACTGCTCGCTTATGGTTTTATCATTCGAAAAATAATATTCTAAATCATAAATAAATCTTCTTAAATAAATTTTTGTTTTAGTTACTCTTTACAGTAATCCTATTCTCAGATCTTCATTGTCACTCACATTGTATGTATAGAATCCAAATCATAATAAAAAAAAAACATCATTTCAGCATATGTTCGAAATAAAAACTGTTCTATTACATATATCACGAGAAGGTCTACAGTAAAAAGATAAAAATCGGAAAAAGAAAGATATTTACCTAAGTATCAGCAAAAAAAAAACATGTGCATATTCAAACGATAACCAAAAGTATTATTTTGTATTAATCGTTGATAGAAAAGTAAAGAAAGAAAGGACGAAAGAAAAACATCATAATATTTTCATCATGTGAGAAAAAAAACCTTAGTTACCGAAATGAAAAATAACTATAATGGTAATTTCCTTTTCTGAAAGGAAGAGTTATATGGCTTTTAAATACGACAGCTAAAATGCTTAAAGTTTGTCTGTCCTAACCAATCAGAAAACAGTAATGATTATATCGATAACAGTAGAATGTAATAGTTTTTAAATCTACTGTTAAAAAAAAGACTAAGAAAAAATCTGAAAGAAGTTTTGACTGCAAAAGGTTTTTTTCTACGAAAATAATGATTTGTTTCCCGAATTGAAGCAGGGATCATATAGCATAAAATAAGTTTCTAGTTTTACAGGTATGCGTGTTTCTGAAGTTTGTCGATACGTTTGTGTATTCACTCCCATTGGAAAATGATGTCGCATAGATTAACCCTTTACTCCTCAATGGACATTGGTATATGTAGTACCGAAGAAAGTTTATGGAGACTGCAAATAACTCCATGAGCTCTCGATCGGTAAATATATAAAACCTTTTCTATATAGCGTATGCTCCAGCTAGTTAAAATAAAAGTGTAAATTCTTCAATTGCTCGATCTTTCTTTTAAAACCCTGTATTAGCAAAGCCTCTGAATATTTTTTTAATCTTGGAACTGATATCTGTAGACTAGATGTTCATGAGTTGCACAAAATATTTCATAGAAATTATGAATATTTTTCAATAAACGACTCTATTGATATATACGCATAGAAACGATTTTTTTGAAGGTTTAATAGTGTTTTTTACAAACAAGAACATTAATTAAAGGATATCCAGACATCCAACTCGGTCTTTTTTGGACTTTCGAGGTAAACAGTTCTTCCCTTCAAGTGATAAAATGAAAAGTCCAATATTGATGATAACTTCAGTGAGAACCATATGAAGCACGATACCTCTTGTCTGTGATGTTACAAACAAATTGTATGTGCGAAACTTCAATCCAAATATAGAAAGCAGTCAAATGGCATGAGTGACACCCATCGTCACTAAATTTACCATCAA
The DNA here is from genome assembly GCA_022393335.1 of Macrotrachela quadricornifera. Classification (NCBI taxonomy): domain Eukaryota; kingdom Metazoa; phylum Rotifera; class Eurotatoria; order Philodinida; family Philodinidae; genus Macrotrachela; species Macrotrachela quadricornifera. The sequence continues at coordinate 3,013 of JAJEKB010011218.1, read as the reverse complement.
TTCTGCATATTTTCTTCAATTATCTGGACATATGACTTCACAACTTCAAAAACTTCCAACAAAATTGAAATGACGATCACAATCCTAAAATTAATGATCGGCTTACTCATAGCTCTTCGAGAACTCTTGTGGGGGTAAAGGGTTAAGCTATCCTGGTTAATGGATTAAATTTTATTTTAAGCAATGACAATCAGATTTGAACAGATGAACTAATGATCAGAAGCCGTTCATGCGCACCACTGAGCTATATACTAGCTCGAAATATTTTCTCATAAAGAAATAAAATATATTTGAATAGAAACTTCATCGATTAAATACTTTAGTTCAATGAGATGCACGTTTTTCAAAGTTAATATATTTAACACGTAACATGATTTTTCAGCTACTTCTTTAATAATATCTTTTCTTTTATCGTCTACTACATACAATTAATATTACGATTTTTGTTATTACACTGGTATCAAGATAAATAGTTTTATCGAAGAATTTAATAAATAGGTATTAATAATATAAATTAAATAATAGGTTTTAGCAGTTTGCGAAAGGGGTATTGGGCAGTTGCCAACTATTACTATATTGTCTCGTTATTATTCATACAAACTGCAGATAAATATGGATTATTTTCCACATGTTTAATTGAATTTTTATTCATTTTAACGACATCTAGACATTCTTTGTTATAAGTCTAATGAAGTTTCGATGAATAGAATGCATGTAAACTGATGATTTTGATCACGTGGTTGACTCTTCTAGAGTATCAATTTTTAAAATAAAATCGCCTCTGATACACAGAAAATAAACGCGCATAAAGATGCTCGGAAATCTAATTGTATTCAAATGTGACCGAAAAACTATTTAAGGTACATTTGAACGCAGCTAGTAAATAAAATATATTTAAACATGTTAAAAGTTTTTCAGAAAAGTGTCGAGATCCGGTTAATTTTTTTTATTGTGTTTAAATACTTTGTATGTAAAACCTTTTTAATTTCCTAAGAATGAATCTACTCTTCGGAAAGACTTAATGGTCATAGTGGACATATTGAGCATAATGGGTCTAATGAGCATCTCTTTCGATGAGGTGAAAACAAACGATTATGCTTATTAGATCCATTATTGAATCTCTCGAAAATCGCTATAATGCATCGAATGTATTCGGATGAGTACCCTATTAGAAAGCGTCTAGTAAATAGATATTTCAAGGCCCTGATTAAATACTCAACTGGGTACTGTTGTACAAGGTTTTTAGGTCTCCTGTTACCAAAATTGCAGTAATATGATAATCGAATCTAATCTTTGACGTTTTTCATTTTTGTTTCTCTCAAAGAAATTTATGATATTTTTTTTTGATTTTATTTAATTTAATATTTCCAATTCCGAAAACTCAAGCAGGTCCAATTTGGACATGAGATTACTTCATGGTAGTCCTCTCTCAATTTACAATCGATATCGGTATTTTCTCGGCTAGTAAATGGTCAAGAAATACTCTAAAAGAAAATTAGTATGAATAAAAATCTTAATTTCGTATGTTTTATCGAGTTGTTTATATAGATGCCTATGTGTGTTGAAAAGAAAACGGTCAATGAACAGTTGATACAGGGAACGTGCCAAATCTTGGATGCCTTGCTGTGACTTTCTCAAGGATTACTTTTTTTTTTTATAAGATTTCAAATATTTTCGTACAAAATACTCTTCTATATTCTTTATATGAAATTAATGCTATGTGAATTGAACAAAAAAATCATTATTTCTCTTTATGATTGTACTGTTTGTAAATGAGGATAGATTCTTCTTTGATCACAACAATTTAAAAGAAGTTTTGAAAGTACATAAATTAATTGTCGACGAAATCTTTCTGATACACATACATTAATATAAAATGGACTCTAAATAAAAACAAAAAAAATATTTAATTTAATCTAAAAATAATGATATTTACTGCATAGTAAGTATAATAAAAGCATGTTGTTATAGCATAAATAAGACGTAAATGTGCATGAAGAACTGCATTTTGAATATTTCCATAAGAAAGAATAAGATACATAATTGTATTTGGAAAAAGTGCAAGATTTAAATATAATACTTGTAGAATAACAATAGCTGTTAATTGTTTATCTAATTGACGTCGAATAATAGGTATTATTCTATGTGTTAGTTTTCTTGTATTTCGATAAGCCATTAATCCAAAAGGAAATGTTATTAAAAATGGTAAAATATTTCCAATAAAAAGATAATTAAAATAAGCATTTATTTGAAGAAAATCATTATTTGTTATTGTACAAATTGTTTGATTTAATGAAATTGAATTAGTATGATTATAAAAAATTAAACATGGAGTTTGTGTAATCATTGCAATTAGAATAGAAATGATCATTATACGACGTGCTACTTTAATATTATTCCATTGTTGCCAAGAAGGACGAAAACAAGTAGATAAATATTGATCAATTGTTGATAAAGATATACATATAAAAGAGATTAAAGAACTAGATTGAAATATAAATGGTCTTAATTTACAATAAACTAATGAATTTTGTGTCCAATCAATATTAAATCCAGTTATCATTATGCGGCTAAGTAAACTTGTTATTAATTGACTTATATTAACAATAGAAAGAATTGTTAAATAAAATGCACAAGAATTTTCTCGAAAAGTTTTCAAACTAAGAAAAACAACTGTATTAAAAAATCCACCAAATAATCCAATAGTAAAAATTGAAATACCAGAATATGTCACGATTTTTTGATTGGCAATAAGAAGATATGCTGTTATTGATGATGACATTTAGATTTATTTCTTCTTTAGAAAATGATTATCTTTTCTATTTTCATTTTTATTTTTATATCAAGTTTTTTCAAAAGCGGTATATTCTATTAATTAACATCCGACGAGAATATTAGTCTGCATGACATAATAATCATGTATATATTACAATCTATTACGATGAATTTTTGGTTTTTTTTTTCTTCTATACTATAACTAATAAAAGATTAATGTTTATGACAGAAAAAAAAA
>JAJEKB010011200.1:0-15610 GCA_022393335.1 Macrotrachela quadricornifera | reverse complement strand
AAAACAAGATAATATCTATTTGAGTTATTTGTTTTGAAAATAATCATTTCGAAAAAAAAACAACACAAAAGAATTAACGTTTCTCTTTACACATTCAACGTAATGTTCAGTTGATTTAACAGGTTGAAATTCTAAATTAAACACAATTTCCAACATTAGGTTTTTCCAATGCAGCGAATTGGAATATACGGGTATTTGTAAAATACGCGAACACCCACGAATACCCCCAAATTGGAAGCTGATAATACCAGTAGATAGAGCCCAGTGAGTTGATTCTACGAACACCCACGAACGCTCAAAACAGTTAAAAATTAAAGTGGTTTCCCAATGACTACTGTTTTTTTCAATCTACGAACACCCAAATCTCTTCACCAATCGATAGAGCAAGCTAACTTACATATGTAGGCAAAATATTAGATTTTTTTATGTTAGCTTAAGAAAAATAGTAGGGACCTCTTTTTTCAATTTTTCCATATAATGAGTCATTCGGTATAATAGAAAACATTGAAAAAGTGGGTCCCTGCTATTTTTCTTAAGCTAGCATAAAAAAATCTAATATTTTGCCTTCATATGTAAGTTAGCTTGCTCTACCGAGTGGTGAAGAGATTTGGGTGTTCGTGGGTGTTCGTAGAATCAACTCACTGAGCTCTATCTACTGGTATTATCAGCTTCCAATTTGGAGGTGTTCGTGGATGTTCGCGTATTTTACAAATACCCGGAATATACTTTCATTTATTTCAACTCAAAAATCTTGTGTATTGATTGATAAGCAGTGTCAAATAGTATTTTTTGTTCTTTCATACATTCATTAGTAATTAAAATAAAAAAGAAAAATGATTATTTTATTTTTTCTTTCATTCACTGTGCTATGACCATATTCTAACAAATCGTGTGTAAAGTTGATCCTCTCTAGAGCGACATATTCATGAGACAAAATAAATTGCAAAAAATAGTTCGATTACCAATCAAAACGTTATTGTGTAATAGTTGTTTCAGTTTTCTCTTAAATTTGAGAAGACCTATTTTATTCTCCTTCTGAAGATCTTAAAATAATATTGATTGCAATTGATTTTTCAATTAGAAGAGTGCAAATTATTTAGTTGGTATAATATAATTTAGAATTATATTCGTTTATGACTTCCGTTGTAAATAAAATAAAACATACGTAAAGTTAGTAGTAGATTCGACTAATTTCAGAGCCGGTTCTCTCAGACACTTATTCTAAATCTCTTACTCTTGTTTCAAGTAAAACTTGATGAGCTCTCTCTAATGGTATGCTGAGATTTTTCGATAGCTAAAAATATAATTTTCATATTCTTAGCATAGTGTCATCTATTAGTTCAAAAATTATGTTTTGAACATGTTTCTAGAAAAATTAACAATGGAATTATAATAACTTACTGATAGTTTCATCTATAGAATAAAAAATTGTCAGTGCAGCTCTTTTGGGGCTAAAACGTGGAACTCACATGTTTTTTCGACTTTCGGTATGGTGATACAAAATACATAAAATGAATAACGTCTAACAAGCGATGATTTCTTCCCTGTTTTTGGTTGGAAAAATTAAAATACAGCATTTTTTCATGATAGAGTAAATAAAAAATATTCAAAAATCAATTTATTTTATTTATTTGTTCTGAGATTTTCTTCAAAAAAGGTTATTTGGGTTGAGTACTCCTCACATATACTCCTTAACTATATGATGTTTATGGCTCGCTTTTTCTAAAAATTGTTTTCAAAAACATTTACAAGTTTTTTTTATCTGTTTCAGAGTTTCATGGGTTGGACATATGATTTCGATCGTTTAAAGTAGATGAACATTTTTCAACTAGTTTCGAAAGGAGCTTTCTTGTAGGATGTGTATCGCACACAACTTTTCAATGAATAAAATTAGAGCAGTTGCGGGTTTTAAGTACAATCATATAACAAGCAATTCACTTACTTGAGATCTAGCTGTTTTTCGAAATTCCATCATTACGTATGCGCTTGCATTTGACAAATAAAATGCTTCAATCCATTCTTTACTGATAAAAATACTCGAACAAACAGGATGAAATGATATTGTATTTGAAATAAATTCATTGTAAGGCACAGTAGTTGTTTTACATGGACAAGAGAGTATTTCACCATATTTAAGAAGAAGTTGATTAAAAATAGTTGGAGTTATGTTCGAAACGGTGACCATTCGATCTTGTGGAGTGATTAAGGCGGTGAAGAAAAGAATATAGAAGATTACTGAAACAAACAAGAGATACACAAGAAATTTCAAAGTTATCGTCAATTCTTTTATGTAGAATATTTATTATATTTTGTCATCTAAACTTGTTACAACAGATAAACTAAGAAATTTGTAGTATTGGTTGAGGAAAATAGATTGATGCTCGTAGTTTTTCACAACGAACAAGTCAAAAAAAAATCATATACTATAGCAATTTCCTTGTATTACAATTAAATGTCGAATAATATTTCTTTTCTCTGAATGATTTTATTTATTAACTTTTGAACAGTTTTTCCGTTTTTTGTTTGTTATCATCCTATTCACCCAAACATTTTTTAATAATCAGAGTTGAAGGTGAAGACAAGGGTAAGAGTGTGACTGAGAATTATTTTATTATGATTTTGTTTCGTCTGAAAACAATGACTAAAAATAAATAAATAAAAAACTGTCTGAAGCGAAGCGACGATAATAGATAAGTATCGTTATATTGTTTCAGCGACAAGTACCACCGGTAATTCCAACTCTAGTCTGTAATGGATACATGATCTTACATGCAGCAAAAATTTAAATATCTTGAAACTATTTTCGACTGTGAGCTTTCATTTTCTTCTCATGTCGATTATATTGAATCAAAAATAAGAAAAAATCTTGAGATAATCTAAGTGGCTGACATCTAGTCGTAAGCTGAGCGAAGATGTTGCATATTGGCTTTACAATGATTATATGAGACCTCAATACCAATCTATTTTAAACATACACTCAGTTTTGATTAGAACTAAACAAAATAAGTTAGATACATTAAATAGACAAGTATTCAGATCAATTCACCACTGGCATGATACAACTAATGTGAAAATTTCTAACTTAAGTAAGTATAAATCAATTGATGAGCTCGGATAAATACACTGGTCAAAGCTCACAGGTACGATACTTCAAATTAACCCTTCAGTGATCCGCGACTTTCTTCAACATCAAATGCATCTGATATGTATACAGGAATATTATAATAATCCAACATTGTTAAAAGAAAAAAGGACAATTGTCAATAAAGGAAGAACAAGTAAAAAAATCATCTGCTTAATCGATGAATTAAAAACATCCTTGTTTGATTCTACTTTCTGCTTCTGATTACAATATTAGATCTTTTTTTCTATTCTTTTCTACAGTTGCTCATCTGAAAGAAAACGACGCTGGAAACGGCCTCAAACAGCTGCCGTTACGATGATCGTTTACGAAGCACCCTAAAACGGTGTGATACGATCATAAACGACATCGTTTAAGATGACCGTTTTGGTGTTATTGGAAGTGACTGTCGTTATGATTGCTGTACGGCTGCCATTTTACAGCATTCTCACATCGCATTATAAAAGACGCTTGAACGCATGAGTAGACATTGTCAGATGATCTATGAGCAAGACCTCTTCTTAATTTTTATCTATTACTGTAAGAGACTATCTTGGAATATTTCTATGGAATACTTTCTTGTTCTCGAGATGCCTTCATGTTGTTCTTGCGTGTTGTTTATTATTAATATGCATTCTTATTCAAAATTTTTCGATTGTCTTATATATCGATCGAAAGTTCCTATTTAGACATATTCGATGACATGACACATGCCGTTTGAATTGATCTTTCTTTCATCTTATGTGATGATTAATATGATCTCGATTGTCGAGCAATCGCGAAAAGTACACTTTTATCGTACTCTTCTTTCGTCGTGTTCCTCGTAGAAAAGTCCCATATACTTGCAGAACATATCTTATTCCTTAGTATTATTTAGATTGAGTTAATCGTTACAAATGAATCTTAAATATTATTTATTCATAATTAAATACTTTTTTTTCTATTTTAGATCAAATAAACTATTAATATAAATAGTAAGTATTCTCTTCATTTAAACTGATTGTTTTTTTCTTGTTTATTTAGATAGATGTTATTGTTTCAAATGGATGATAAATATAATTTTTATTTTAAAATATTTTATTTATTTAGAACTCGCTGTTTCTTCACCGTTCAAGGCAGTTTAAGGTGTCGTTTCAGACGACTCGAATGATGGACCTGGGACGTAAAAAGTTCTAATTCATTGTGATGTAAAATTTTGAAATCGTCTATGATACTTATAGCAAATATGTAATTTATACAGTTTTTTCTTTTTCCTGTCACATGAAGGATGTTCGTCTATGATACGGAGGCGAGAGGACGTACCGTACAGTTCTTTCTGAAAATAATGATAATAATAACACATAAGTACTGTTGTATTGTATAGATTTTAATCTTTCACAGGATTTTCCTTTTTTCGTCATTTTTTTCGAAAGGTTTCCATTACAAATGATTATACTCAAAATATAAATGATATATATTGTTATATAACACATGTTCCTACCAAAATCAAATTATTCATAATGTATTTCGTAATCGAAGACTCTTTTCAAAAGAATCTTCATTTTCGAGAAGACAAAACAAAATTTTCCAAAGAAAATTTTAATAAACGAGTACATTATTGACATTAATGAAGGCTTATTTTTAACAGAAAATTGCTCACTAATTATAAATATTAATGAAACGCAGCATATACAAAAGTAGGTGTGTCAGATAGAATCTGTAAAATAGTTTTTATATTTACATACATACTGCTTATAATACTTTACTTCTAGACAGCTTACTGAATTTGTGTTCAAGCATCGATGATCAAAGCTCTTCACACAAATCATGTATAATACTAAACATTTTTCGAAAGATTAACGAACACACTGATTTCAAACAAAATAATCGTTCTTTATTCGAATATTTAAATAGAAAAATGATTTACTTTTATCAACTAAATGTCAATATCCTTAGATTTATGTTTGATAGTACAATTTCTTCTAAACTAGACTATTTCATCCATCTTACAATTACTATGTTTATTTGTAACTTCCGACTTTTTTTACTTTCACCAAGCAATTTAACAACAGAGAATTTCATCTAGAAATATCATAGTTTGTAAAGTCCGCCAAGCCTTTAAGTTTAATTTCTATCACAACTAATAGATCGTATACTCAAGTAAATATAGATTAATTACATCACTTTCAATGAAAATAGTTTCTCAGAGTTTTCTTTTGGCCTTTAAATCTCCGAATAGAGTTTTTATTAAAAGTTTTAGTAGAGAAAATTAATGAAATTTTCCATAGGCTTCGACTAATTCCATTCTTTGTCTCTAATAAACGATTATGTTTAAAGATGTCAAATATATAGTTAGATTTTATATCAAATAAATCAAAATCAATAAAATAAAAAGAGAGTTTCATGTATTTCTTTTCTTGTTTCTGATTATAAAATGTCTATTATTTTTAAAAAAAGAATGTTTGATATGAAATATTATTTTTAAAAATAGAAACATTTATTTTACTCACTGATGATAAGAGGAATATATATTCGAGTAGCATATCGTTGATGTTTGATTATTGTAACTGAATCTCTTACTTGATCATTTTCATCATCATATTCATCTTCATCAGGAATAAAAACATTATAATTGATTATTTGTCCACATAACCAACGAAATAACACTTTTGCATTCATCCCCTAGATAAAAAACGAATCAGTTAAATCTGATTATGGATATTTTATACTTTTTCTTGGATACTTTTTGTATAATACGGAAATTGAGTTCAATATAATTTTGTCTTCAAGTTTTGTTAGAGCAAAAGACCTTTGTTTTCTACATTAATTCTATTGATCTATTTTAAAAAAGCAAACTTATTTTTCGAAGAATATCAATAGAGTCATGTGATATATTTTGAAATAACGACGATATATCATAAGATTCTTCTAACAAGAGAACATTCCCAAGTGCCCATTTCCTTTTGATTCAGGATCTTGCGCATCTTGTAGATCTTAGTGAGCTATATCTACCATAGAAAGAGTTTGTACCCTTAGCATGTTTCTGACGAGATATAGAATTTTTAGTGAATTTTCTCTAAAGCATCTAACATTTGCAGAAGAGCTATATTTTTGAATTTTAATACGAAACTTCGTCAATATAAAGGTCTTTGCTAGCCTAGCCTTCATAAAATATTTCAAAAACTTTTGAATAGCGACGCTTCAATGTACCAAGGTTTCAAAAAATGCATACTAACGGGTGGGCCATAACGAATGACCCTCTCAGTATTTTGTATTTTTCTCACCTATAATTCAGGTTAGAAAAAAAGATTTTTTATAGAAAGATTCCTCGTCAAATTCTCTACAAAACGTAGATGTTTTTATTATGTTAAATAATTTCTATTATTTTGTGACATGCGATACAATCGATTGGTCCAAGAAGCACAACTTTCAAACATAATATTTTTTCGAATTCATTTTACACTACATTTTAATTCTTCGATCATTGTTGCATTGAATACCACACTATCCAAAAAACAAAATATACTACAAGATGCAGCGTGAAAAGCTCTACAATTTACAAACTAAATTTTATTTCAATTATATACTTTTTGTTTTGAAAAAAACCAAAACTGTGTGACCAAGATTTGTCGCTGCGAAAACCAAACACATAGAATTTAGATTTTATTTGAACATAAGAAGCACAAAAATGAAATAAATTACTCTTTACAAACTGTAGAGCTTTTCATGTTGCATCTTGTGGTATATTTTGTTTTTTATAAAGAAAACACATTAGGTGATAAAAAGATACAATAAGAAAAAAGAATTCTCGTGTGTGTAAAAGAAATGACATTTTCACGATGGTACAAATCGATCGCACGGAGTTTTGTTTTTTTTTTGCGTATAAAAAGTATATAATTGAAATGAACTTCAGTTTGTAGATTGTAGAGTTTTACACGCTGTATCTTGTAGCGTATTTTGTTTTTTGAATGGAGTGGTATTCAAAGCAATAATGATCCAAGAATTAAAATGTTGTCTTTGAAAGTTATGCTTCTTGCATTAATCGATAGTATCGCATGTCACAACATAATTAAGATTATGTAACATAATAAAAACATGTACATTTTGTAGAGAATTTGTCAAGAAATATTTTTATAAAAAAATTTTTTTTTCTCATCCGAATTATAGATGAGAAAAATCCAAAATACTGAGAGGGTCATTCTTTATGGCCCATCCGTTATATATATATTATCTATGAAAAAGGGACTGTACCTCGATAGTTGCATATCTTGAAGAAAAACTATTCAAAATTTCTAAAATTTTTTATGGAAGCTAGACTAGCTAAGACCTTTATATTGACGAAGTTTCAGATCAAAATTCAAAAATATAGTTGCTGCAAATGTCAGATGCTTTAGATAAAATTCACTGAAAACTCTATATCTCATCCGAAACACGTTAAAGACACGAATTCTTTTTATGGTAGGCATAGCTCACTAGGATCTATAAAATGCGCAAGACTCTGAATCAAAAGCGAATGAACACCTTGAAATATTCCCTTGTCAGTCAGATAACATTTATGTGAAAACAGACTGCATAGAAATCTTGTAAAACAACAAAGCTTCTCTTATTTACTCTGATTTTTTTAGATTCATGACTTATTTTCTTTATACATAGTGTCGAATGTTTGTGTATCTGCTACTGGGTCACAGAAGCACATAGTTCATTGATTATAGGTCAAATAAGACTCAAAGGGCTGATATTTTTAAATATTCATAGATTCTCAAGGGTTGTTATACAGAGATGTCCATGGGTCCTTAACGGTTTCCCTATGAGAATACTGATAAATTCTCAGAACTTATCATATGAAATCGAAACTCATAAGTGGTTAAAGCCTCTACTATCAACATATTAATAACCCATCACTATTAGAACTGAATCAGCAAGTCATCTCTCATGAAATGTCACTGTAACAGATGTACTCATAGGAATGTCTATGTGATCACTCTTGTCGACTTATGTGCACTTCCATAGGATTAGATATGAGGATGTAGAGATCCTCCTAGAATAGTCTTTGAGGACTTATAGATTCTGTAATTACATAGATCTTGAGGGCTTATGAACATTTTAGTATAAATTTTGAAGATCTGTGGATACCCCCGTTTAGATAGGCGCTGAAGACTTATGCATGTGTACAAGATGGACCTCGCGGACGCCTATGTTATAATGTCTTGATATATAGTGTAAAATGTCTCATTATCTGTACTGAATCAATGCTAAAGCGTAGATACGAAATTTTGCAGAAGCAAAACGCAGCCGTGCAATATGCATGGATTTTTTATAGTAGTGTAAATGTTGAACAGATTTATATATCAGTGATCTTTATAATACGCATTTAACTAAATATTTCATTACGGTATATTTAATGCCATAGTATTTAAAAAATTTTCATTTACTTCGTGGAAAAATTAAAGAAAACTAAAATGCTCTATCAGTGATTGGATATTTTTTAAGAGGTTTAAATAATTGGTTAAAGTTAGTATTTGCTGTTCCATCACTAGAAATGATTATAAACTCAACAAAATCCTATAGGTTCACATTAAACACTAGAATAATAAAGATGTTTTATGTAAATTTGAGAAAATTTCACGCTAAACTGAGTAATTGTATAAATTTTAAATAACTTTGTATCGAATCTTTGAGTTTATAAATATATATAAGTATGTGCTACAAAACTTTTGTGTAACTAATTTTTTTCATATTTCATAGATTCATTCTACGTCCCATAAAGTATAATAAATTTCTAGGTAAGATCGTAAGTTCTATAAATTCTCTTGTTTCTTTTAGTAAAATATAATCTCTGGAGATGTTTATTTCTCATGTATTAAAAGATTATTTGAGAGACAATATTCAGACATTAAAAGAAATTCTAAATAAAATAAATATATATTTAATGTATTAATTAAAATAACTACTATACTTCGATGATGAAAACCATTCTAACAATATATGATTTGATTTCATTCTTAGAGGTCTCATGTAGAATATAGGATTTTCATTTATTTGTTTTCTATGAATTCTACTAGAATAATATTTACTTACTTCAGAATAAATATGTTAAAATTTAAGAATAAAAAATATTGTTAATTTTCTGAGTTTTTATTGTTCAGTTGTGTATTTTCAAATAGAAGATATGTTATTTGTTAAGGAGAGAAAGAGAGAGAGAGACCAAACAAGAGATGGAATTAAAAAAAAATGAAAGAAAATTTTTTTATAAGTTGAAAATGTATATCCAATATATAATATTTGTTTTAATGATTGGCTGTTGTGTAATAAAAACACTAATGTGTTTATAATGAGTATATTCAGTGAAGTGAATGAAGTCTAATTAAAAATTTTCAATTATTCCATCATTATTTTGAATATATATTTATCATGAATAATATTCTTTTAAAAAAATATCTAAAAATCTTTCAGAAGAAAATAATGTTAATTTTGAAAAACATTAATTAGAAAAGTTCTGTACTAAATAAACGATATATTTCGTTGAAATTCTGATAGAAAACAGCATATTTTATATATATACATAGTGTTGATTGATTTCTAATGAGTTTTAGTGAATAGTCAGATCATAGACTAATCAAAGTTTAATGTGATAGATATATTTTGACTTAATTTTATTCTTATTTCTTTCTTATAATAGTATTATTAAATCATTGTTTCTATTCGATTAATAGACAAGATCATTTCTATTTATTTTTGTCTGAATATTTATGAAATTTTAATTCTGTTTCTATCTAGATTTTAAATTTCATTGATTATACAATGACGAAGATCGAATAAAAACCTATTCTTGAAGTTTTATTTCAAATAATAAAGAAAAAAATCTTATTTTCATCGATGAGTATATTTATCATAAAAGCAACATCACACTAAACATCAGATATTGAAATGTATAATATAATTGATTGTAATATTTGTGTTCATACAAAAAAAGACGAATACACATCAATTGATTAATAATACTATCAATGATCATTATTTTATTCCCTTCACTAGACCAAATTAAGATTGAATCCTTCAAAAAACATCGTTACAACAATAGACAAACAAGATATTTGACTATTAAAAAATAAATTTTAGTTTTTTTTCGTCAAGTATTTTGTTCATAATATAGATCTTATCAATTACTTTTTTTTACCTTAATATTTGTTTTATTGTATTCGAGATTATTATACATTTATATAGAAGACATCTTCTTATTATGTATATACTGTAACAGATTTACACGACATCACCAATATATCTTAGATAATAATGCCAAACGATGATCGAGAATAATTCATATTCAATTAAAAAAATAGATGTTAGAAAATGACTTCTGTTTAAGACACTATGTTATGAAAAGATGTTGTAAATTTAATTGATAAATATTATACATGATATAATATTTATTTATTAGAAAAAAAATTCTTCATAAATAATTGTAGTCAGTTATAATCATCGATATTAACTAATAAATTAAAATTAAAATTTTCTCATAATTAATAATGAGGTTTAAATGAATAGAAAAAATATGTTCATACTTGTATATTAATTTCACAATTATTATCAATAATAAACGTTTTTTTTAATCATAAAATGATTGATTATTATTAAAATAGAATTTTTCATTTATTTTTCTCTTGATAATATAGAATTATTCATTATTATTCTAAAAATCGAAATCATATTAACAGAGAATTATACAATAGTACAAAAATCCAAAAATGACACTCACCAATTGAAAAAATTCATTTTATTTTAAAATAATTAAATTTATATAAGACTTTACTTATTTATTCTAATTTCAAATATCTTTTTTATTTCATATCATCAAGTAAACGGAAAATGATAGACTGAACAATATTATATTCATATCAAATCAATTTTCAAACTTTATTATCCAATAGAAAAAATATTTCAACATATTTTTATATTTATTTTTCGATTTTAGATTGATGTAATGAAGTAAAATAATTATGAACAAAGTTAACATAAAATATATATTGTGTATTATTTTATTCTCAATGATACTTGAAAAGAAAATTTGTTTTTCATTGTCATAAAATAATTATTTCGATAGAACCTCTCTTAAAATATTTAAAAAAGTTGAGATTTTTATTGACTAAAAAGAAAGTCATGCTTTTTCTCTTGTTTCAAACTTAAAAGATGATCCATGCACGACTTATTTTAGAAATTCTGTCATAGAGAACTATTTTCAATATGTGCTAATTCTTACGTTATTTTTTGACGTACATTTTTTGCAGTTAGTTTTACTGTATCGAAACCATAAAAATCTTCCATTTGATTGAACATTTCACTAATCATTTTTTATATCAAACAAAAAAAGGCGTGGAATACCTCATAATTTTGTTTATAAAATAACTTACAAGGGAACGTCCTCAAGTGTAAGTCTTTATTTTAAATCGGGTATTTATCATTTTGTAGAGCTCAATGAGTACAGTAACCGCGTAGAAAGGATTTCTGCTTATGGTGAACTTTTCAGAAACAACGAGGTTCCATACCTTCTGAAAAATCAGCATAAAACTCTTAAATGAAGGCTTGAATTTTAATACTGTAAGGACAAAACATAGTGTTGTTCAGGCCAATCGGAGGTTATCAATGATGCTCTTTCATGTGGCCTGAATAACACCATGTTTTGTCCTTATAATAGTAAAGTGAATTTTTTTGATGTTTGGTAGAAAACACTGTATTCTATAAGCTATATAAAAATTAACTCTACTAATGTAAAGATGAGGCAAATGGTTATTCGAGCCACATGAAAGGGCATCATTGATAACCTCCGATTGGCCTGAACAACGCTATGTTTTGTCCTTACAGTATTAAAATTCAAGCCTTCATTTAAGAGTTTTATGCTGATTTTTCAGAAGCTATAGAACCTCATTGTTCCTGAAAAGTTCACCATGGACAGAAATCCTTTATACGCGGTTACTGTACTAATTGAGTTCTACAAAATCATAAATACCCCAATTTAAAACAGAGACTCACACTTGGGAACGTTCTCTCGTTAGATTTATCCAATATTTCTCTTATATCTATTTAAAAAGCAGACAGATAGAATAAAAATTTAAGATTCAAAGGTTTCTTTCATTTACAAATATAGAAAGAAGGAGTGAATATTTTTCTGTGACGAGCTATCATCCACAAAGAAATTCTCTTATTCAGATATAGAAACGGTTGATTTATTAAATATTTTTTCCTTTCTATGCATTTTACATAAGTTGTTCTTATTAGATACGGTGCTCCTAAAAAACACAAATTGAATTACTCACAGACTATCACTAGTTACTTACTTATTTTTCAAGATAATTAGATAATTTTTTTTATGATTCGATAGAGGACATATTTTTGCACTCATATATGTAAAAATCTTTTTATTTTTACAATAAAAAATGATTTAGTAAGAAAAGAATTACTGAGATCTACAAAGAAGTTGTTATTATTAAAAACATCCGGTGCATTTTAGAGAAAACTATCGCAATAGAATCAGATCGAAGTTAATTTTACCGCTTTACAAATAGAGATAAAACTGAACAGAATATACTAAAAGTTAACTACGTTTTGTAATTCTTCCTGGTGTTTATCTTCTTCTATGATTCCCGCTGCTGGTTTTACCTCCGACAGATTTTGCAATACGTTTAGTTCAATCTTCTGATCTACTGTAGTTTTTGCTTCGGATGAATATTTGGACCAACTTCGAATAACATGTCCGTACTTCCAGAAAATAAATGGTAGAGGCAGACAGGCGAGAGCAAGAAAACCAGGAATTGAAGAACCCCAGTGAATACCAAGACTCTTAAGCATTTTACTGGTGAAGACAGCTGAAAATGAAAGCTTTATTAATGATAACAATGAGAGAAAGACTTACAAAAGATAGCAGCAAGCAATGCACGCAGAACTGCACCGACAGCAAGAACACTAGCCGCGTAAATAAGATAGGTGTCAATCAAATAATTAGACAAACCTAAAAACACGAGTATCATTCCGACACCTAACGGTACACCTGCTGAAATTGAAGCCATGAAGTGTATCGAAGGAGAGTTAGTCCAGGCAAACCAGAATAAACCGATGGGCAGAGCGATGCCTCCAATGATCGCAGGAGGAAGACGTGCTTCAGGAGGTACAATACCGTCATTACTTCTATCCAATAATTTAGAATATCGACGATTTTCGAACAAATAGTAAATAATAGCGACTATGAAACCGACAGCAATACCAAGGAAAGCAAGACCACTAATACCAGTAGACCATTTTCTGTTCTGTTTGTACACCACAGGGTATGCGGCAAACAACATGTATAGAATACCATAGACAACAGCCATGTACAAGGACAGAAGAAAAACAATTGGTTCGCGAAATAAAAAAGCCCATGGTCGAGAGAGACTTACTTTTAGAAGGTGAAAGATACGAACTTGGCCTTTTTTTTCGAATTTAGAACGATAAACCATTCCTGTACTTTTCGATAGTTTTTCAGCTCGCTTACGCAAAAGGACTGGAGCATATGTCTCTGGATATACAAAAATTCCGACGATAAGAATAACACAAGTAAAGATGGCCATAACACCTTGTACCCATTTCCAACCAGCTGCATCACCAGTGAAACCACCTATGACAATCGTTCAAATGTATAGTGGCTGTCAAAATTATTCAACCGTATGTATTTTTAATTTTCCTCTCGAAGTTTTGCATTTTGAAAAAATGTAACTAGAACCTCTTAAAATCCGGAAAACTCTCTGTCGAACGCACCATATCCTAAAATTTTAGTTAAAAATAAATATTGAAAATTTCCTTGCAGATGCAAAAGTATGCTTTCAAGATCAAGAAAGCATCGTTAAAATATTGTTTTCAGTGGTATCGTCTTAAAGACCATGAAATTCTAAGTAGAGTGAGTGATTACCGTTTGTTTCACGAACTTTCCTTGAGGAGTTGTTAGCATTCAAAAAATCAAGAAATCCTTATTTTTCTGGCTTTTCGGGTGCTAGTAACCATTCAAGGAAAAGTCGTAGAACAAACAAAAACCGCTCATTCCACTTGGAATTTCATCTTCTTTATGAAGATGCTATTGCAAAAAATATTTTGACAAAGCTTTCCTGATCTTGAAAAGTATACTTTTGCATCCTTAAGGAAAATTTCAATATTTATTTTTCACTAAAATTTTAGGATATGATGCATTTGACAGAGAATCTTCTAGGTTTTAAGAACCATCATTTAGACTTTTTTCAAAGTGCAAAATTTTGAGAGAAAAATCGAAAATACATGGGGTTGAATGATTTTGACAATCGCTCTATATAAAAAAATCTTACCACTTTAATTCTATCAATTTCACACTGTTCTAATAGTATGCCTTTATTTTCATTTTGTATTCTATGTCATTAGGTTGAAACTTTTAGTAGAAAATCTATCGCTCACCATACTAAAAGTGTGTTTATGAGATTGACGATGTCAAGTTCTCAGGGAATGTCTTCGAGAGCATCGAGCAAAAACAACAAAATTCACAAATAAAATTTATAACAAAGACATTGTCGAAGAGTCTAAAGTACTCAGTCTATCTGTGATAATTTTACCACTAAAACGCCTTTTTTCCTATGAATGATCATGTAGTTTTGGATACTGAGTACAAGGAGAAATGGAACTATTACTCAGAATTATCAAGAAAAAGTTAATAATGAAATCAATAGCAACAAAAATATCATTTGTTGATTAGAAGATATTCTAGTTGTTTTCTTGTTCGAATTGTTCTTGATTGTGAAAGAAAAACTACCTACCGACAATAGGTCCGATAACAGGGCCCATATATGGAGAAACAGTAAATAGAGACATGGCGAGACCACGTTGTCTAGCCGAGAAAAGATCAGCTATTGTACCGGCAGCCTACAAATAGAATAGAAAATCATTTTCTCAATATAGAAATGAATTCATATAGATTTAATTCAATATCTTCTGTATTATAACAGAAAGCAAACAAAATTTGAACATTAGACTTTCAATGAATATTAAGAAGAAAGGTACTTTAAAAAACGAAATTCATTGATCATAATACATTTTTCCTACGACAATATGTAGAAAATATTGATATAACAAATTTTTCTTTTATTATCTCATTCTTTAGACTATATGCTCTTTGCGTTTCAGATTTTATCCACCAAAATTTATACTATTCGATGCATCTTTCACAACACAAGCATCATTTTAGGAAGATCACTCAAAAAAAAATATATTCTCTTCTCATGCACTACTGTTCTATCCAATGTATTTTCAGTTTAATTTTACTTAGATCATACTTACATTAGTAAGAGGAGAAGCTCCAAATGCACCAGAAAAGAAACGAAAAATGATGACAGTCGCAATGTTTTGAGATCCTGCTGTTCCAGCATTGAAGGCAGTCATGGCTACATAAGTTATTATGAAGAGAATGCGTCTCCCGAAAACTTCAGAAAATGGAGCCCAAAAAAGAGGACCTGTAAGTAATAA
>JAJEKB010011193.1:0-21935 GCA_022393335.1 Macrotrachela quadricornifera | reverse complement strand
TATTTCTCCGTATACGGTCGTAAGCGACCGTGCCTGTTCGACCTGGGTTCTTATATCACTGTACGCCATAGCTGCTAGATTATAATGAGGACTAGATAATTCTGGTGTGATGTCTTGTAAAAGCATCTGATAAAATCGCAAGGCCGACTGAAATTGGCCAAGTTCAGCCAAAACTGAACCGAGAGTAAGTAATGAGATGGGATGACAAGCACGTCGGTCTCGAATATCATTCATTACATGATTGATTTCTGCACACTGTTCATTTCGAGCTAAAGACAAATTCATATGCCAGAAATGTTCATTTAGCTGACGAAATGATGGCGTCTCAACTCGAAATACTATGCCAGGTGCAAATAAGACTTCCATTTTGTCAGGTTTTTTGCTCAAATCATGAGTGCCAATATATGCAAACAACGATGAAGTAGCAAGTTCATCATCTATACGAATTGTAAAAATCAGCCATTCTTTGTCGTCAGATATATTTCCATCATTAACATATACCTGAACTATCTCTAATCCAATAAATGTATTGAGAAAAGCAGACAGCAATGAGACGATTGTTACTGCGGCGTAGTTTATCGAGTTCCATAGTGGTTATTTGTTGGCCTCGATAAACGATTTCAATTGGTAAATCAGATGATTCTTGAATTTCTCAAATCTGTTTGTGACGATCGCGTAACATGAAACGACATTTGTATATAATATCAATATTCTGAGTATGTAGAGCTCGATTGAGTAATCGATAAACAAAACCATCGTCCGAATACCATTGAATAGCATTTTGTGCTTCATATTCACGTTCAAAGCGATTAATACTTTCTTGTTCGACTGCACCTTCAAAATATACGTAACGGTATTCGGCTAAAAACTCTCGTTTCGCATCAATATCATTTTTAGCTGGCAGTTTCAGTAAAATGTCAAGTAGAAGCCGATGCCAAACGAAAGAGGTATTGTCTGCATTGAGCTCACTGAGTGAATGCTGATCTACGGGTCAATCAAAGACATTACATGTGGCAAAAAGATTGCGATAAAAAAAAACGAATATCTTTATGAAGTTAATCGATTAGAACATTGAAATTGTTAAATATACCATGAAGGCGATGTTCGTGAATGAGAAGTGATTCAGCTTTGGTTTCTGTAATTTAATATAATCAAATAATTTGAGACTAGCAAAGAATTCTAGGAATATCGTTGATATTTGTATTGCTAGCTATTATAAAATAAATTCGATCTGTCTCTTTCAGCGAACTAAGATATAGGAGATGTGTTTCGATTGAATCGAATGATTGTGACAAAGTAATAATGGTTGATAAATAATGTTTACGAAATGGACTCAGCCAGATGATCGTTAAATCGTCCGAAATAACGTTAATATTTGCATGTAGAGAGAAAGAAAATGGAGGTGAATACAATAAAGAATACCGTTTAAGAGTCAAATTAGATATCATCAAAGACAAGAAAAAATATGAACCATTTAAATCCTTCTGATCAGATAAGTTCACAAGCACTACCAGTATGTAAAACGATGCAAATACCATCCTTAGCTGATATTTCGTTTTTATCCTCAGACAGCCGAAAGTGAGTATGTTGATCTTCATGAGACAACATAATATTTGAGCAAGATCATCAAATATTCTATCTCCTTTGATGCTGATCCATATATGTCTAATGTCGTTTAAATGATATCTGATATCGGCTGAACATTTTACAAAAAATTTAGCTTCCATCACTATGAACAAACATTACGATGGCATCAGGAACGAATTAAGCATACGCTTTTGATATTTTCAAGGTAATTATGATACATTGTAAAACTACTTTTATGAAGTTTTCATACAACATAGTGGTTACAACTTCAAGATTTTTTTAAAAACAAATAGAAAAATTTTTTCTATTCACAAAAGATACAGATCATGAAGAAGCAATCAAGTTGTTACGAAATGTATTTTATTATTCTTCTCATTCAGTTTATATCCAACTAATTTAAATCTTATTTTATATGGAAAAGGGTATTTAAAATTAACTAAGTTCATATATTTGAACCAAATCTAAAGTTCGGGAATTTGTCAAAATTTGAATTCTTTGTTTTAATGAACATATTTAAAAAGAAAGATTCACTTTAATTACAAACTAATATTTGCTATGAAGTTTACGATGGTATGTAAAAATAAAACTAAACTGAAATTTGCGTATGTATACATCATATTATGAAACAAGTATTCAAATGGAGCCGCAATCGTTTAAATCTTTTGAGCAAACACACAAAAAACCTTATTCACGTTGTTAAAAAACTTAGTACATCTCTAACCCGGATACGACTTCATGACATGAGAAAATGCTTAAACATCGATTTTGTTTTCTATCATTGTATTCTGTGTAAGCGCACAGTATTTTTACGTTTTCAACAAAAAGTTTACCATAATATTTCTATTTCAATTGTTGTTTTAATCCAGTCAATCAAAAAACAAGCAGAAATATAGATAGTGTAAACTCTCTGTAACTACGTAAATAAATAAGATATAGTCTTACAAGTTATCATTTTTTTATTGTCCGTTTATATTTTTTTGATGAGATAACAATCATGTTCTCTTTGTCCATTATGTAATTTTTATTCATTTGTTCTTCTTCTTTTTCGTTTCTCTTTCCTTTTTTCTTTCTTACCATTAATATTCTGATTGATATGAACATAACTGAAGTAATATATAATCAGTATCTATAACAAGAGTAATAGTGACGCTACTTCCCTCAATTTATCATTAAATATTAAAATAGAATAGACATAATCAAACATACATTATAATGACGACTTAATATAGATAAAACACGTGTCACGATATGTGACTATGTTCACATCTCTATCCTCACAATATATCTTTTCGTTCTCCGCTTGTCTTATTGCAACACATAATATACACTGATTATATAGTTTGTCTTTTCTTCCTTTCTTTTTTTCTCCAGGTAATGATAAATAAGAGGGTTGTAATGTAGAATATATCATTGAATGAATAGATAAATATCTGTAAAATGTTTTCATAATTTTAAATGTTATCCCGATTTATCTTACCTTGTTTTAGAATCTTACAACGTTAAATAACTATATAATGCCAGTGACTTACTCAACTCCACTTCAATTAGGATCATTAATATTAAAGAATCGCGTTATTATGGCATCATTAACACGTAATCGAGCAATAATTCCAGGACCATTACAAGCAAAATATTACGCTCAACGTGCTGGTGCAGGACTTATACTTTCAGAGGCTGTACTTATTGAAGAATGCGGTGGTCAAAGTAGATTAACTCCAGGAATTTTTACAAATGAACAGATACAAGGTTGGAAAATGGTTGTTGATTCTGTACATGCTCACAATGGTTTAATTTTTCTTCAACTATGGCATCTTGGACGTCTAGCTCACCCAAAACTTCAAAATGATCGTCCAAACGTTGGTCCAAGTGCAATTGCAGTAAAAGGTGGTAAATTTCGAAATTTAGAAGGCATATCTGGTCATGTACAACCGAAGGAAATTGATAATCCTGAAGATTATGTGAATAAATATCGTCAAGCTGCTATATATGCAAAACAAGCAGGTTTTGATGGTATTGAATTACATAGTGCTAATGGTTATTTACCAAATCAATTTCTTGAGAATACTTCAAATCAAAGACAAGATCAATGGGGTGGATCTGTTAAAAATCGTTGTCGATTTATATTGCGTATTATTGATGAAATGTCTGATATTTATGGAAATGATCGTGTTGGTATTAAATTGAGTCCTAGTGGTGGATATAATGATATGGGAATGTCAGAAATAGATACTATTGAAACTTATACTTATTTAATTAAAGAATTAAATAAAAGAAAAATTGCATATATTCAATTAACACGATATTTATATGATTACGATCCAACACATCGTGGTATAGATATAGATATATTTCAATTTAAACAATTTATTAATTCACAACATACAAAATTATTTGTTAATGCTTTTTTTGATGCTAATGAAGGTGAAAAAGTATTAAAATCAAATCAAGGTGATGCTGTAGTTTTTGGACGATTGTATATACCAAATCCAGATTTAGCAGAACGTCTTATCAACAGGAAAGAAATAAACAAGAATATAGATGTGACTACATATTATGAAGGAGAAGATAAAGGTTATACAGATTATCCATCATATGAAGAACAACAACTAGAACAAGATACAGTACTGATTAAAACATAAGCTGAAAGAGAAAAAAATAAAATAGAAATACTAACTATCACCCAAATTTCAATATAATCTTAATAAATGCGATGTTTTATGAGAAAGTGAGATGGATGAGGATGAAGATAAGAAATAAGTTTTAATATTCTTTAATCGATTGAGAAACTTTAGATTTAGACTCAGCTGCTCTACTAAATTGATTTATGGAAATATTACATGATATATAAAAAAAATTGACATTTCAGTATGTTTCATTATTAGATCGTCTGTATATTTTTCAACATTTGAATTCTAAATCCGTCAGTTTTTGAATTTGTATTTCAGCGAATAGGTTTATTAACTTTAAGATGAACATGTTTGTCTTATACATTTTGTTTACTATTTAGTAAATTTATTCATTCCAAAAGTATATGAGAAACAAATCTATTTTAAAAAAATAATATTTAAAGCAGTTATTAATAAACAATAAAAATAATATTTATATAGTTGTATCATTTAAGAATTCCATTGTTCTGGGAAGAACATAATCTCGCTTTTTCATTCTTGCTTGTTGCCAAAATTGTGGCACGAAACCAAGAAGATAAAAAAAAGGTGAAGCGGCAGCAATGTATTGTGGAATACTCTTGGCAGTTACCATCCAGATCATAAAAAAAATAATAACCAATAGACTACAAAGAAGAAACCATATCGAAAAAATAACATTCGAATGTTGAGGAGCGTCTACTCGATGTATAAATAGACGGATAACGACAATTGTATGAAAAAAACAATATAATGAGATAAAACCAAACATTCCGAATGCACCCATAACATGAAGAACAGGATGATTATCAACGCTTACAATGGCCATAATTAGAAGGAAAACAATGGAGACAAGAGCAAAAGTATGAACATCATATATGTGAGTACGACTAATAATTTTCTGACTTTTTGAAAGAAATAAAATTCGACCTATAAGAATGATTAAAAATTGAGGAAGTAGAATGAGAAATCCAGAAACAAAATAATAATAAGCTTGACCAATACCAAGCATAGATATTTGAGGATATTTTCCTTTTGACCATGGGTTGTTGTGAATATAATTGCATACTATCAAGGTTAAAATAAATGTAAGAACAGCAGTGAATGGTAAAATAGGTAAACACCAAAACCAAATCAATGTTCCAATTTTAGTCATTTTTTAGAAAATAAATAATCTGAAAGGACATAAGCACATCGTGAATTATTTAGAAAAAAAAATTATCATGCTTCATTTAATGACTTATACTCGTTACTGTTTAGAAAATACTAGAGAAATATAATAGTATAATATAGTATCTAATTTTTTTATCTTCCTATCTAATTGGGAAAAAATCTTAATTTTTCATAATAATACATTAAACTTGTTTACAACCTGCGTCTAAATTTATCCGATCGAGCTACAATTTTTACTACAGATACGTGGAAATATTCTCCAAATGTGAAATTGATTGTTTTGGTTCTTGAACTTTCTGCGAGAATTCTGAGTCCTGGACGTCAGCAATCAAATTATGAATACGAATCTTTAAATATTTCCTTCACCAAAAGAGCGAGACTTTTGTGTTTTTTCTGAAAACTAGAAACGATTAAAAAAATGAGTGTTTTTTAAGAACGCATATATTATAGATGAATAGTAAATAACCATCCCATAATACAAAAAAAAATCTTTTTCTATCTTAGTTTTTCTATTTATTCATTTTATCTTCCTCTCAAATACAGATAGTAACTACGAGAAAACACTTTATCATGATACATTTAAAAATAAAGGAGTAGACTATATGATACTTATTCATTATTATTTAATATCTACAATTATTAACAGAAAGAAAAATGACTAAATAAATTGTTTTTCTGTACTTTTCTTTAACATAAATATTATATGTTATCATATATACTATCTGAACTAATTTATAGTAATAAATAATATCTAACTATTTCTTTTTACATTGAGATAAGCTCCATCTTTTCTAACTAAAGGGTGCTGAAAGTATAAACCGAGAAAGTTGGAAATGTGTTAGACATCATTAAGGATATTTTATATCCTTCACACAGCTCGTGAGACTGATCTGACAAAAATTTTAGAGGCTTTGAAATCAGTACATTATAATCGGTGTAACAAAAGAACAAATTATGTACGTATCAGATAGAGAATAATTTATATCTGAATAGTAGTCATAAAAAATGAACATTCTAAATGGGTCTTATTATGATATTATAAATGTTTATTTCTGTCTTATTTAAGCATTAAAAAAACAACTTCTAATAAAAAAATTTATATTTATTTACTCATACTTTAGACTTTTGTTTGGATTTAATTTTGCAATGATAAATTCAAGTTTCATTTCCTGTACGGATAATATATAGTTTTCCGATAACACTTATACATTTCTGTAGATTTTTAATAAAGATATCAACGCATAGCTATCGTTGTTCTTTAGTGAGTTTAAGAGGTATCCATCCTTGACGATAACTGTCTTAGACAAAGTGTCAATTAAAAATATAATCTGCATTACCCTATCATATGTGTAAGACAGTGGTAATATAATCAATAGAAATATACGAATTGTTATCCACCAAAAATGTTCACAGCATTAATATTTTGTTAGATAATGACGGTTATTGGACAATCACTTCGAGGACCACCTTCCGATGATTGTCGTCGAATTAATAATCAATAAACTGAATAAAAAACTGCACGATATGAAACAAAACCTTGTGTATAAACAGTAGATAATTCATCATGAATTAATGTAGCAATCAAGCTTAATCACAA
Source organism: Macrotrachela quadricornifera (assembly GCA_022393335.1). NCBI lineage: Eukaryota > Metazoa > Rotifera > Eurotatoria > Philodinida > Philodinidae > Macrotrachela > Macrotrachela quadricornifera. The sequence goes on along the minus strand of JAJEKB010011193.1, from coordinate 14,936 downwards.
ATGAATTTATATGTATAGGTGCATAAACAATTTATCCATCTGAAAACAGATGTTGAAAATAAAACTCATTAAAGGTTTGCCATAATAGGCATTAATGGAACTTCATATTGGTATTTAGATACATAGCAGATGCCGCTACTAGAAAAGGGCAATATATGGATTAAAACCAATAAAATGAAATTTTAGATCACTATTGCAAGAACTGTTTAACTATCTTGTGTATACTATTACGGAAAATTAGTTTATTTTGATATTATTAGAAATGCTTAATCCATGTAATTATTTTATCTTGAAATGATTAAATTGTTAGAGATGAAATTGATTTGCAATCAGATATCATTCAAATTGTAATGCCATTTGACCTATAAAATTATCACCATTACTGTCTGTAATGCTAAAATGGAGAAGTAACTTTATTGTCACGTATAATATATATATTTATTGCACTACTTCACATCTAACACTAACTTATATAGACGAGAAAGAGAGCAAAAGAAGGAAAGTTGAAAATATAGGACAGAATAATGAAGAATGGAATAGAGTGATATCATTATAGATGCATCGTTCTCAACCAGTGACGCTTTTATTGATAGGCCAGAAAGTTTTTGGCCCGAAAAAGTACTAATAATGTAAAAAAAACCACAAAAAATGAAGTTCTTTTTACCAATTATGCATCAAACTCAAAGCGCAAGCCTAAGTCAGATATGTCTTGAATATTTTTAAGAGTGAGTCCGTTGGAGGAGATCCCTACTCGATGTGAACGTTGCCGAAGAAAAAACAATTTTCGAGTTTTTTTTATCTCAAATGAAAGGTCTAGGGAACCATAAACACATCCAAAATATTAAATAATTTGGCTTTATCTATGAAAAATAGGAGCTGAAACAAGTTTAAGAGACCCATTTTTGACCTCAAAAACTGCTATTCTGAGGGTATGTTCAGTGGTTTGACATTATCTCATGAACGGATTCGATCGTTTGAGTTCAGAAACGTCTCATTTTATAGAGAACAGTTTAAGCTATAACTTTATCCTATTCAATTCCTAGACCTACAAGCTAATTAAAGCGTCATCGATCAAAACCTGTTCAAAACGCGAGAAATAGCTTGCTCCGGAAGGTCGGTATTTTAGAGTTTCCTACCGTGCTATACAAGATTCTAGAGTTCTTTTGACACCATATTGTGCAGATCAAAAGGACGGATAGGGAACCAAGTCGGCATAGACCATACTGTGAGTTACCCTATCTATGGAAAATTGAGCATATCTTCTACAAATCATAAAAATTGACTTCAAATTCGTGTTCAACTCGCAAAATTGGGTCACATAGGCTATTTTGAAGTGATTTCTTACTTCTATCAAGCGGGATCGAGATCATGGATTCGTTTATGGACATATGATACACCTCCGAACAAAGTCTTCCTCACTCTGTGTTGTTATACTATCATACTTTGGATGAAATTTATTGCCACATAAAGATATAACATGAGAGTTTTATTTCAGTAAGATCTACACACTACACTGCTATAAAATTCTCATGTTATATCTTTACATGGCGATAAATTTCTACCAAAATATTTCAAACAACATAAGATATCAATAACAAAATTTTATTACTATGTAAATTATTTGCAACTATACCCGACGTAAGATGGTTCTATACTCTCAATTCTTTATTATTTGAGCCTTGTTTATAAAGAAGCCGTTTATGGCTTTCACCAACTTTGTTAAAATTGCAAAGACGCTTATATTCTTTCTACTCTACAAGTGACTGAATATTCCACTTATCAGCACACAACATTTTACGTTAGATATAGTTCCAAATTAACTACGTAATAATAAAAATTTGTTATTGATGTCTCATATTGTTTAAGTATTTTAATAGAAGTCGATGTAATTCTAAAAAATCTGATACAGAGTTACTCTGATAAACTGAGTATAAAAAAACAATCGATGATCCACATTCTTACTAGCATATACCCATCAAAGCAATATTGTTCTTTTTTCATTTATTGATCTTTTTCACCATTTAACACAATCGTATCATTATGTATACTATCTTTTTGTCGATCTAGTATGTACTCTGGATGTTTCATAATCTCAAAAGCAGATAAAAGCTTAAAATTGATGTTCAAAAAGAAAATACTAAAATTACTTTGTCAATAAGAAATTGAACTGCTGGTTCAATATTAATATTTTCTTTATCAGAGATTTCAAACCATTTAATAAATACGTTTTAATGACAAAATTCGTCCATTTTTTCGGGACTATTAATAGAACATCTTTTCATTAAATCACACTAGAAAAACAAAAATAAAATAAGCTCTTTTCAACAAAGCATTTCTTCTATAAAATCTACTTTATTAGCCAGCAATATGCATGATATAGAATTTTTATCTCGTAAATAATTGCTCTCATCTAAACGTCTTTTCCATTTAATGACAGCTCTCTCTATCTTTTGTATGACACCATTAGCATTTGCATAAAATTCAGATGAATTAATTTGATTGTTGATTAAATACATTTTATTATCGATAAATAACATCACATTAGCCACGTGAATTTCAACTTATGGATAAAGAAATATCAAGAAATGAAAATTGTTTTTTTTTAATCATGTTTTCAAAAACTATTTTATATATAATAGAAATCATTTCTTAAAATAATAAAGTTTAATCAGTCCATACATGAAGAGAAAATGTGTGCAAATAATATGTACCATCAGTACAAATGTTATTTTGTTGTAAATATTCATCCATTAATGAAAGAGATCTATGAAAAGTACTATTCCAATAAATAGTTGCAGTGATTAAATAATGAAGTTCATTAAATATCCGTAAAATGTCTTCTCGTTTTTTTATAAACAAAGAAATATATTCTAATTGTGGAAACATTTGACAAATTTCATCAATATGGACGTTACATACAGTACCTTTTATATGTAAATTGTTTATTTGTTTGAATACATTTTCATTATCTGGAAGTGAATTGATTATATTTGCTAATGATTGATAATCTGTAGTAAGATGATGAATATTTGGTGCTGCTTTCAAAAGATGATGAAATGATGTACACTCTACAGAATATCGAAGTCTTAAATGATTTACAGATGATAAATTGATAAGTTTTTGTAATTGATCAATATTGTAAGTATCACATTCGAGTGATAAAGTTTGAATATGTTTGAAAAATGTTGAAATGGTAACTTGTGAAAGAAAATGAGACACTCGTAATTCTTTACAATCATCATCGAATGAATAAGGAGTTAATGAATAGTTAAAAAAACCTTCACTTGTTGGATACCATTCATCAGTTGGAGAAAAATGAGGCACAGAGAATAATCTTGCACACGACTGAGTTGTAGTCGAGATTAAACAAGCCATATGCCAATGTTTTTCATTTATCCAAAAAGAACTTTGAAAAGGTATAAGTACATCATCACCAGTCATATTATTTTCTTCTGGTATTATATTTAATGCAAATTCTGTTAAAAGTGGTAAATGTGTTTTAATTAAATTTTCCCATCGTCTCCCATCAAGCAAAGCTTGTTCACCTACTATTTCTAATGTAAAATGTTTGAGTGATGATGTAAGTAATAAAAAATTGTCTAGTTCATTAAATAACATCCAACGTTTTGATTCGATTATCAAAGAATTTAATTTAGGTGGAATATAATCAAATGTCGATCCAGAATCATCAAACGGTATTAATATCTGTAAATGAAGCAAATTTGGTATCCAATGAAAAATAATTTTTAGATCTTGTAACATACAAGAACGAATTATCAAATGAGTTAGATTAGATAATGGTTGTCGTAAAGTAATCAATGATGAACTATTTAAGAATGTTAAATATTTCAAAAATGGTATTGATGTTAATGTCTCAGTGATACTACGACAAATTCTTTTATTAATCATAATTGGATTACCATCTATAGATATTGATTGAAGTTGATTATGATTTTCAAGATGTGATAGTATTAAACAAAGTAAATTAGCATCTTGAATTTGATATATACTTATATATTGAAGATTAGTAAATTGAATAAGTGGTAAAAGAGACATGAAAAGTTTTATTTGACCAGGTGTATGTTCATCATCAGAAAGTACAAGTGATTGTATTTGATCAGGATGTACATGCTCACATATATAATAAAATGTAGATTTTTTCATTGATTTAAAATTAAGTTGAATACGTGAATATGAGCGAAGAATATTATCCAAGTATGGATTTATTTCAACAAAAGCATGAAGAAGATCAATTGTTTCCAAATAATCAAAAACTATATATAGAATATCCCAGGGAAAGGAATCGAGCATACACGGCATATCTTTTAGTAATACAAACAGTTAATCTATCTTAAAAAATGTATACAAAAAAATAGTTAGTACAATAATAAAAAGAAAGCAATCTGAAATGTTGAAATATCAACACTTATCTTTATTGTGTATTAAATTAAAGATTTATGTAATCATTTGGAGTTTTTCGCATTAGAAAAATGATTGTTTGTTGCAGTATACAAAGAAATTTAAAGGTAAATAATGATATTGAAGTGAAAGAACGAACGAAATATATATTAGTTAAAACTATGACTATGCATTGAGAAATTCAGACAGAAACATCATAAAATTACATGTATCTCCTCCAAAAATCTCTATATAGTAACAAATACTAGGTGGCGTTAGTTTATAGTTTATAGTTATTCTCAAATAGATTTACAAAAAGTTTCATCTTAAATGATTTTCAAAGAAAGGAAGAATAGAATTATACTATTAAAAGATTTTAATAACCAATTTACGTTTTTTTTTATAATCAATAATCGATTTTTAAAAAATACTAAAATTAAAAAAAAAATAAAAAATTCGAGGTTCATAATAAATTAGACATAAGGATAACTGATTTCAATAGCATAACTTTTTATTATCCCAAATAGTAAAACTATCAACAATATAATGATATCATTTTACCATATATCTCGAACTGAATTGATTATAATTAATGTTCTTAATAAAATAGTATTGTTTCTATACAATTCATTGTTACAATTTCTTAATTAAACAACTATGCTGATATACCGACTTTTATCGATTTAAATGAATACAAAAAACCTCATCTGTTATATAATAATATTTATTTAACAGAACCATTAGTTAATAATTGATTAGAAGAAGAACTTTTTACCAGCATCGATGCTGTTATACTATCACTCTTTACTAAATATTACAGATGCAAATGGAAATGTTGGAAAATTGAAAAATTTCATGTTGAAGTATGAATTTTCTTGATTATAATAAAATAATAGAAATGTAAAAAATAAAATCATAATCGTTTTCTCACAGTTTAGATTAATAGAAATTGAATTATGAACTACTTTTTCTTTTTTGTGAATTTACTTATTAAAAATTCTTTGACATTAGCGAAACGTTGTTTCATTCTTCCTCCGAAGTTATTGAGTAAACCTTTTCTTTGTATAACAGCTAGACACCAATGAAATATTCGACCATCATTATCTAAACAGGTCATAATGCCTTCGATAAGTTCATCGACACCTTCTTCTCCATAATTTATACCTCGATCATCATCTATATATGGCTGTGCATTAACCATAGTGCATAAAGCTATATTACCAAAGTAGATAATACCGTTTTCATCACTGGTTTGTTCATGATAGCTAGCTAAAAGCTTCTTGTATGTATCTAATATAGCTAAACGTTGTGCTTTTTGTCCTGCCCATTTATTAGTAACAACAAGTGCACAAAATAATCTATGTTCTTGAACGCACACATTTAACAACCATTTTAATTGTTCAGTATCAGCAAACGAACCTGGCGAAGCACAATAGATCATACAGAGAGGATCCGACTTGGGTTTTGCTATAATTTTATTAAAATTAGTACGAATATCTATCTCATTCCAGGATTCAAAACCTGGTGTATCCCAAAAATTGTAGGTATATGTTATCAATTCATTGTCGACACGACATTTCTCAGTAAGTACATAACGTGAAATATCTTTTGTACACGAATCAAGACCAGGACTAGCTTTAGCAAGTGAACGACCACACAAAGCATTGATTAGTGTCGATTTACCTACACGAGCAGATCCACACACAATAATATTGAATTCATTAAACATATTAAAAATTTTTTGTCTTATCACAGGATCGACTGTAAATACTTGACCAGCAAGTTCAATTTGTGATTGAAATGTGTCATAGCCAGTAGCAAATACACTTGCTCGAGCTGCATTTGGCGAGTGTGAATCCATTTTGATGTCATTTTTAACAGATACATCTTGTCTGTATACGACTGAAGAATCATTCTTGACTATATTGTCTGATTGCTAGAAAACAGATACACATAACTTTTCCGCCTTATGTCACAGTTGGAATTATGTTCATAGACAAACGATTCTGTAATTTTATAGTTTCAAACAATGAGAAACCTACGACTGACGAGAGAACTCCCCCCAAGTGGTGAATCGTTTTTCAATAGGAAAGCACATGACTGTATGCAGTTTTCTGTGCTGATTCCGAATACCATGGTCCTAGCGGTCCATATGGCTTTTTAGTTCCCATATCATAGCTACGAATCCCAGCACAGTGTAACTAGAAATTTTCATAGTGGCTATAGTTTTTAGACTTAAGGACATATACAGTTTTGTAGCTTTTAAAAAGATCTATCAAATGAGCAAGACTAGAATTTTGGTTACTTCAAGTTTTACGACAAAATATTCGTTGAAAGATAAAAGTTGGTGGTAAATATAGGACGTATATAAATTCCTCTCCTCACCAAAGCAAGCAATCGATTGTCGATTCATACATAGAATTGAAGCCCTATTCAAAAGCTATCAAGTAATTAATTTCACAACTATTTCTAATCAATTTACTCTAAAACCCAATCCACTGTGATAGGTTGATTATTGAATTTATGATTAAAAATGAATTACTTTGTGAACAGTAATTTTCTTCGGAAATTCAACGAAAAAGTTATAAAAATAGTGTCAAAAATATCAATTTTAATACGTTCTTTCATTTGATATATGATTCAATGGGGGTAGACCGAGAAAAGTCCTGTGAGCCGATTTGATGTCTTATGCGCCTCCTTCTTTTATGAAAAAAGAACCGTATTAGAAGAGGATCAGTAGCTGTGATATGGAAACTAAGAAGCCATGTGGACCGCTAGGACCATGATATTCGGGACCAGCACAGAAAACTCCATACAGTTATGTGCTTTCCTATTGAAAAGCAATTCACCACTTGGGGGAGTTTCCTCATAAGCAAAAATCAAACGAAAGCTATGAGTCATTCATCACTGGTAACTTTAATTACGTAAATATGGTTCATATCTGAAGCGAAAATGCTTTCTTCGAGAATTAGAAAACTTTCTGAAATGTTGGCAAAGCTTTTACAGACTACACATAATTCGAAACATTTGATAAATCTTCATAAAATCTTACCAGATTTCAAAATACTTTAAAATGAAGCAAAATTCTCGAGAAATACCATTCAACTTTGTAGAATTTCATCAAAGTTCAATTATGATAAAGATCACAGTTTCATTCTTACTCTAAATGCTACTGGTTATCCATCTAGAGATAGAGTCGAACAATCTATAGGCAGTTTCTGCAGGCGCATGTTTAATGCTAGAGAGAGATATTTCTAATAGTCTAAATGTTTTCTAGCACCACTACCAGATAGTTTCAAAAAAATCTATAGACCTTACATTCAGGTAATTCTTTAAAAAACTTAGGAGTATCATCTCTAGATAGCTAAGCTCAGAACGAAATTATTTTAATACTCTCACTATCTGATCCAAACTGAAACTCTCAAATGATTTGGATTTAAATTTGAGTTTAATGCATGCCTAGTTATAACAACAAAAACTGGGATTATATGCGTGCTTAAGGATTCGGCTAACAGAATTCTATTCATACTAAACATATGCCCATATGTAATAGGAAAGATTACTTTATCTTATATATCGACAATCCAACTTTTGACTATCTTCCGATAGAAATACAAAAAATAAATATTCAATCAGTATAATTCCAACTTACTGTTTCTTTCCTATTGTTAGATTCGTTTGTTGGAGTCATAGATAGTCTTCTATTTGTCTCGGGTGTATGGCTGTAGAAAAAACGAGAAAATAATAATTAGATATAAAAAATCTGTCTACTTACGATCCACAGTATGGCAGTTTGTCAAAACTACGAACATTACTTAGATTCAACTTTTTTTCACATTGTGTACATTTAAAACATGGTTTGTGATATACCTTTGATAAAATGTAATGTTATTTAATTATTATAATGATCAAAACATTGATTGACATGCTTTCTAACATATTTGCTTTAGTTATTGCTTCTATTTTCACAATTTTATGACGAAAAAAAAACCTCAGAAAATACTTATTTTCTTTCACATTATATAACTACTCATAAAAAAATCTTTTCAAATTTTTTCTTGCGGAAAGATACATCACTAAACGTTATTTTAATTATTGATTAATCTTTAAATTTCATTATTGTTAAGACTAATAAACTCACTTTGCCTTGATATTGTAATTCTTCAGCTGGATAAACTTGACGTTGACATACTGCACACAAAACCATTTTTTGTAGTGAATGCTTAGATATTTATTTTTTCTTTTTCTACCTCAAGGTGAAGAAAAATCAATATATTATGCATACATAAAGAGAAATGGATGACGTTTGCTCATGTGTGTGATCACGATCGAATTTTGATGGAATTATACACTAATTGTAATCTTATTGTGCTTCAGAATTGAAGAAAACTACAACGCAGTTACCTGTATATTTGTAAAATAATGATTGATTTTGAAAAAGGAACAAGAACGAGAGAACAAATTTATATACTAAAAAAAAACAAAATAAAACTAAGACAGAAAAGGTAAAAAAAGCTGTTTTCTTTTTTCTTCATACTGATATTACAAGAAATTGTTTTTAATGTGTCTACGAAAATTGGTCACGGATAATTAGTCGCTATGAGAAATAGTCGACTATTTTGTAATCAAATGAACAGAACGTTTCAAAAAAAAATACTCTCAGTTCGAAGAATAAGTGCAACAATCAAAGTCATTCGTAACAAAGTTAATATGAAGTCAGTTTTTCAATTAAAATCTAATGATTATAGTGACTTTCAGCGCTGTCGTGAGCCGCGACCGACTAGGAAGGAGGACTCACCCACTCCTAGTTTTAAGAAACTATATTTTTTTTGCTCGATCTTTTAAAAAATTTTCAAAATTTAATTCCACCCTCCCGCCTCAATCTGTATACTTTTTTTGTTGCACAACTTCATGATTATACTTCGTGTTGTTTTCATTTTTAACTTGATGAGAAGAATCGATGTTTTTCATCGAAACATTTAGCATGTAAAATTGTTTTTAATTTGCCGACTAATTATCGTATCGACCAATTTTCTTTTTTCACTTTCTCGTTTTTAATATCTAATTAATACATATTTTAAATATCGTAGTCAATGTCAAATACTTTACTTATTTTCTTCAAAGCAACTGGTGAACATTTTGATATTCCTTATCGATTACAAACAACTGTTCATGATTTAATTAAGTATGCGTGCACTCAAAGTACAGCATTATCGAATACTAATCCTGACGATTATTATATGGTAATGAATAAAAAGGATATGTTAAATAATAATGAAACAGTTGAAGAAATAGGTTTAAATCAACCGAATCGATTAGTTTCTCTTGATATATGTATAAGAACTGAAGTTCTTATGAAACGGATAATACAAAGTCGTTGGGAATTTTGGTCAGTTCCAAGCACACAAATATCATCCAAAGTACAACAAACAATAACAAACGAAAAATCAAACAATAGCGGTATGGTACAAGAAACGACAGTTACCTTGTGAATTATAATCAAGTTAGAATTTCTGATCTAATTTGTCGAAAAAGATGCTGTAGAAAATATTAAATTTTAGGATCGTTTTATATGATATTAGTAAAAATATTAGAGTCTTTTTAAACTATTCTTTCAGTAATAGTAAATCTTAGTCTTATATCTAGATGATTTTTGTTAGGTAGATTAATAGACTTTTTTTCATATGATTTGATTAGAGTTTTAACTCTTTTTTTACAAGAATTTTATGATCATCAAATGTATGATTGAATTGACATAGTAATAAATAGTATTAGCAGATATTTTATTTATATTTAGTCATACTTCTTAATATAACTGATTTAAAAAACTTTTCTTTCATTTATTTATATACTTTCTTTGTTTTCATCTATAGACAGAACATCATCTTCTGCTACTCAACAACAAATGGATACTGATCCTACGAAAATCTCAAATAAGAATGATAATAATGATGAAGTTCATATTCTAGTATGTGGTGGTCCTAAAGTAGGAAAATCAACATTAATTAATGCTTTATGCGGTTGTCCTGTAGCCAAAACGAAAACAATTGGACTTGATCGATGTACACAACAGACGAGTTATTATCAATTGGATAATATTTACTTTTGGGATACACCCGGTATTCAAGAATGGTCTCATATAGATATTGATGCATATGTTAATTTATCTACACGAAATCAAACACCATTATGTATGTTCTATTGTGCTTCACCCGGCTCATTCGTTAAATTGAAGCAACTTGATTTACTACTCAATGAATGTATTTGTCAACGACATATTTTCTGTGTATTAGTTGTAACAAACATGTTCGCTCATGTTAATCGACGTGCAGTTCTCGACGAATTTAAAACACTTTTAAGTAAATACATTGGTGATAGTCATCAGATAAAAGAAGAAAACGGTATATGGTTTTATGGACAAATTGGATTATGTACTATGGTTAACAGTCAAGAATATTTTGATGAAGATACCAATCAATTACAACCACAAAAAGGTATAAATGAATTAGTTCTAGCTGTGACAAAGTCGTTAAGTAAGACGCATCAACTAGTTGGATGGTTACAAACTATTAAAAACAATCAACAATTTTGGATAGAACAACAAAAAGAACTATACAAATTTACAGAAAACCCGGATGAATTATGTTTGACTGATGTTATTGAGCTTATTTCAGCAAAAAAATAACTATTTATCAATTCTTTTTACAACAAATTAAAGATTTGTCATTCAATAATATACTATTTATTCTTCATTTAAACAACATAAAAATTGCGATATTCCTAAACTATCAAAAAATATATTTGATTTATCACAGTGCTAATAATTAGAACAATGGAAAAGGTATCTTACTTGAAAAAATTTTAATATATAGCATTCATATCAGATGTCTTCATATGATTATAGCATTTTTATTTTATATATATATATCTCAGTCCAAGAAAATGATAAAATCTTGAAATGTTTTCTAAAAAGACGTACCATAAAAGGTTTTGTAAAACCTCTCTATTGTCTTGTTTTAATATATTTTTCCAGTAATCGAAATGAAAAACTTACTAGATAGTCCTACTTCTCATCATTGCAAGCATAATACAATATGTTCAGATAACTTTTAATATGTGAAAGCAACAATCAAATGATGATAGAAAGATAGCAGTCAATTATTATCAAAATAACATCAATTTTAAATTTACAATATAATTATATAACATTCTGGTACAGAATAAAATTAAACTGCTAAATTAACAAAATAAAATATAGTCATTGTTATTGTGTCGTATAGGTTAAAGATAAGCTGTAATACAAGAAATAGATGCTGGATAACCACCTGTAGCAGTACTTTTTAAAATGCATGTATTATTTTGATTGAAGATAAATGCAACACAACCAGCCGTTGTTGTACAGTAAATACAACAATTTGCAAATGTTTCATTACGTCTAATAGCTAAATCATTGCTTGCTGAAAAATCCCAATTTGGTCGGACGGTAAAAGAAGGACAGGTAAAATATGCTATAATAGAAAAAAGTTTGGTTTTTTTTCGTCGATACTACCAATCTTTAATTAAATAACTTAGAAAGAAAGAAATTACTTCAACAAGTATTAATAAATTTATCTTCTCAGCTTAAAAACTTGTCACGACTCTCTTAATTATAAAGTATTGAAATTCTCGACTTTTTCTATAGAATATTCAGTCAATCATGATTAGAATAATAGATTAAATATCAATAAAACTTGATTGCGTCTGACTAATTAATTTTATATCTTCTATAATATGAACTTGGAATGATCTATGGCTTATTGCACTTTTAGAATTTCTCAATTAAGATAGTTCTGCATATATGCATATACTTAATCATCATCCAAAATTCTATGTTTAGTAAACTTTCAGAGTTTGTCAACCTACTTGTTGTAGTTGTTTGGGTAGTTGAAGTTGTCCTTGTAGTCGAAGTTGTTCTTGTAGTTGAAGTTGTTCGTGTAGTTGAGGTTGTCTGTGTCGTCGAAGTTGTGGCCGTGGATGTTGTAGATGTACTAGTAGTTGTACTAGTACTTGTCGTTGTTGTAGTTGTAGTAGTTTCTGTTGTGCTAGTGGTTGATGTAGTACTTGTCGTTGTTGTAGCTATAAAATCAGATTATGTTTTTTTGTTTATTTGATAAGTAAATTTATTTTTTATGAAATAGACTAAAATATCTTACTTGTTGTTGTGGTTTTTGATGAATTCAATGTCGCGATTAACGTAGCGGCAATAGCTGTGCCTAGTAGAAGAGCAGCAAGTATAGAGCATATTGTGCATAAACATAAACATCGCCAAGAATAAGCCGGACAACATCTATATTAAAAATATCGAAAAAAGGAAATAAAAAAGAAAAATTATCTACCTTCTTTTTCGTTGTCTTTTGGGTTTTCGATTATGTTCATCATCAAAAATTAATTTTCTATCCATTGTCTATTTATATTTTTTAATAATAAAAATCTTCGAAATAAAATTAAAAGAACTTACTTTAACGATACTATTATCAACAAATAGCATTGATCTACTATTGAAACTATTCTACAATACATTCATAATATTTATATATTCTTATGTTAAATATATTCTTAATTACCTGAGAGTTAGTCACTGCAGATGATTCCCATGATCGTAATCCAGCTGATGGTGAAAAATTTTCACGAATGATGCTTTGTTTGTTTGTTTTCTCTTCATCTATTTTAATTGTACCATTATTTTGTTGTTGAATGTTTGTGTTAAAATCATTACTTTTCTCAGTATTTTGACTTGACTATTACGAAAATATCAAAAAATGATACCATAACATAAGATATTTTAATGATTTCTTTCATATTTAATCGTATATGAGTATGAAAATTATAGAAAGAAACATATTTGATAGTAGTTTTTCTAGGAAATCCTAGTGTCATCAAATAAATTTTTAAGGCTATTTAAATTCAAAATAGCCTTTATGTCTGAACGAGTAAAAAAATTCTGCAATAAGTTAAATTTAACTTTATAGTATTGGATATGAACGTGATAATATAAGTCTATTTGATCTTACCTGCAATGGAGAATGATCAAGATAACGAAAATTAAAAGCACTGATCGAATGTATGGCATTCTTTGAATGATCGACTGATTTTTGAGTAGTAAAACATTGTTTTGATTTATTTTGATAATATTGAGGATTCATATTCGTAAAGATCTGTTTAAGATAAAAATAGTAGAAATATGAGTATTCAAACAGTATAGATATAACCGAAGAGAAATTATCAATATTATCAAGAGTATTATTGAACGAATGAGGATTTGTACTTTTTGATCGAATAGATGTATGAATCATTTTACTGGATCGAATCCGTGTGATTGATGACTGATTGAACTATATTAAGTGTGATTCATGGAAATAAGAATGAAAACATATAAGAAGAATATCTTACTCGATTTGCTAGTGAATAAGGACGATGATGGTGTGAAACTTTGATGATACGTGGTGATGAACAACCTGGAACATTATGATTATAAATAACTCAAAATGATAATGGCGAATAGTAACCTTGAATCATTGTCATATATTTTATTGTGAATATTATTTTAGGTTACGTGCAAAATATTATTGTTCTTATAGTTCACTTTTCAAAGAATGTATATTTCTTGTTCTATTCAACAACAAACGAAAGTAAAACCAATAGAATTTATTCCTTTTTATATATGTATGATTTTGTACGCGGCTTGCATAAAAGTATAATAAACAAAAAAAAAATAAATTGATTATTGGTATAGCTTCTTTATGTAAATAGAAATAATTATGTTCTAAATGAAACCTTCAGTTACAGCATCATCCTTCACATTTTTATGCAAATATTATTCAAAATTTAATTGATTTTGTGTATTAATTGAAATCCAGCACTGTCCTTTCTTACCTTTTTTTTCGTTTATACTGATTTGTCCACAGAGTACAAAACAGTATCGACGTAGAGAATTAATGACATTAATATCAAGGTATAAGAAAAAGCTTAGAGTTTGTATTCTTAAAGTGTAATATAAAGTTACGATTAGTAAATATTCCTTTACTAACAATAAATATTTCATGAGTTTTCTTGCTTTTGAGATACCATTTTTTAATTTATTCATTTATTTCAATGAAACGAAGTACTTCCTGCTTGTATGGATGCCAACTATTGTCTAAATTCAAAATAAATCACATATATATCAGAAAGATTTTTTGTTTTTTCGAATGTATTGTTTTTTGAAAGTATTCATTATTTTAAAAATATGACAAAAGCTATTTTGTAGAGAATTTTACATTGCATCTTTTCATTAAAAAAAATCATGACTTTTGATGAAAAGGAAAAAAGATTTAAAGATAAAATATTGAGAAGCTCATTTATTCTATCGCACTTGTTATTTATTTTATCATTCGAAGTAATGTCTTTTTTTCATTAGAACATATGGGTTTTCTTTCCTTTTTTTTTTAATTCTTTATTTTTGGTTATCTCAAGTGAATCAATGAAAGAATTTCTTGAATAAAACAATAAAGAGCATTGAT